>CM019904.1:742500-917372 GCA_009764595.1 Geothlypis trichas | reverse complement strand
TTCCCCTTCCAGTGGGGCTGGGAAAGGGGAAAAGTGGGAAAACTTGTGAGATAAGAACAGTTTAATGATTGAATTAAAGTGAAATAATCAATTGCTGTAATGAAAAGGAAAGTAACAGAAAGAGAGAAAAATAGACCCCAAGGAAAACAAGAGATGCAAACAAAACTCAGTTGTGATGCTGGGTGTTCCTGAGCCATTGGCCACCTTTCCTCCTGAGCTCCTGCCTGTGCCCTGGTGCTCCTCCAGCCCCTCCCAGGCAGGGCAGAGTGAGGAGCTGACAATTCCTTGACTTGGAGTAAACACTGCAAGAACTAAAACTGCAAAGTGCTCCCAATGCTGTTCTCAGCCTAATCCCAAACCTCAGCACTGCACCAACCACTGGGCAGAGAATGAACTCTGTCCCAGCCTAAACTCAAACCTCAGCACTGCACTGAGCATTGGGCAGAGAATTAACTCTGTCCCAGCCTAATCCCAAAGCTCAGCACTGCACTGAGCATTGGGCAGAGAATTAACTCTGTCTCAGCCTAAACTCAAACCTCAGCACTGCACTGACCACTGGGCAGAGAATTAACTCTGTCCCAGCCTAAACTCAAACCTCAGCACTGCACTGACCACTGGGCAGAGAATTAACTCTATCCCAGCCTGAACCCAAAGCTCAGCTCTGCACTGACCACTGGGCAGAGAATTAACTCTGTCCCAGCCTAATCCCAAACCTCAGCTCTGCACTGACCACTGGGCAGAGAATTAACTCTGTCCCAGCCTAATCCCAAAGCTCAGCACTGCACTGAGCACTGGGCAGAGAATTAACTCTGTCCCAGCCTAATCCCAAAGGACAGTACTGCACCAACCACTGGGGAGAGAATTAACTCTATCCCAGCCTAATCCCAAACCTCAGCACTGCACTGACCACTGGAGAGAGAATTAACTCTGTCCCAGCCTAAACTCAAAACTCAGCTCTGCACTGACCACTGGGCAGAGAATTAACTCCATCCCAGCCTAAACCCAAACCTCAGCACTGCACTGACCACTGGAGAGAGAATTAACTCCATCCCAGCCTAAACTCAAACCTCAGCACTGCACTGACCACTGGGCAGAGAATTAACTCTGTCCCAGCCTGAACCCAAAGCTCAGCACTGCACTGACCATTGGGCAGAGAATGAACTCCATCCCAGCCTAAACTCAAAGCTCAGCACTGCACTGACCACTGGAGAGAGAATTAACTCCATCCCAGCCTAAACTCAAACCTCAGCACTGCACTGACCACTGGAGAGAGAATTAACTCTATCCCAGCCTAAACCCAAAGCTCAGCTCTGCACTGAGCACTGGGCAGAGAATGAACTCCATCCCAGCCAGACCCAGGACAGAGCTGCTGTTTGGATGGAGGGAGGAGTCTGGGGTTGGTGATCTCTGATTTCTGTGCATTTTGGGTCAGGCACTGGCTTTGGGCAGAGCTCACTGTTGGTGTTCCTGGAGCAGGACTGCCCCAGCAGGGCCCTGTCCCCCCTCTGCAGTGGCACTGCAATGCCTCTGGTCCATTGGACAGAACTCCTGAGTGAGTTTTGCTTGCTCCTTTCTTTTCCTGGGGTGTGTTCTTGCGGAGTTTCCAGCATACTGGATTGCAGCTTGCTTCAGATGATGCAGATGCTATTGATAACTGGCCTGGAAAAGTCACCATGAGGGAAAGGATGAGATGATCTACTCTGCAATCATTTCCTTGCTCTTTTACTCTCCAAGTAAGCTCTCTCTAAGATCTGCAATGTTTGGGACATCAGGCAGAGGAGAGGACACTTTGTATGAGGAGTCCCTCTGTGCTGTCTGCCCTGGGTTTGTGTCTGGCTCAGGGAGGGAGTGGAAGGCTGCTGGGAATGAGGGCAATCCACAGGAAAATGTCTGAATTTTCTTTTAAATTAATTTATTTCCACTCCTCTTTAGAGCCTATAGAAATGTAGGGACTTTGAGAACTTCTTTCTCCAGCAGCAGCGTGGAAGAAACAGGTTTAAAAAATGAAACCAGTTTAAAATATTTGTAACTGCCATTGCATCCCTGAGTTAATGTATTTCCATGCCATAAAGCCATGGCTGTGGCCCTGCAGAGTTCCCCTGTTTGCCTGCACATCTCAGTGCTGGATAAAGCCACAGGTGCTGTTAAGCCCAGCCCAGCAAGGAGGCCCAGCTGCTCCTGCTCATTGGCTTCCCATGTAAACTTGTTTTTAGGGTGAGTTTGTATCTCTGTGTTTGTAAAGTGTGCATTATTTTGTGATTGCTAATGTAATATAAATAGTAATAATGGCACCTTTGTATTTGTTATGGCCACTAAGTGTTTTCTGTCTTGCTATATCCATATTATTTTTCCTTTCCCATACATTTTTTTCATTGAATTTTGATGCAGTTTGGAGGGGGGAGAATAGAGGAAGCAGAATGCAGCAAACCATCCAAATCTGTGCTGAAAATGTTTGCATGCTTCTACTGAAAGGTTTGAGTCTCATTTTTAACCCACAGCTTCAATCCACTCTTGCTTCTGTTTGCCTTTAAAGTATTTCCAGTCATTGTATACTTATAAAATAATTAGCATCCTTCAGAAATTACAATTTCTGTAAAGCCAAGTTTTCTATGGTACGGATTTTTCCCAGCTGTGCTAAAACACTCTTGAAATTAGCATTACCTTGATGAGATTTATAGGGGACTTGGTAACCAGAGCAGCCTTTGTGCTGCTCTAGCTGAGGTTACCTCAGCCCTTCCATGCAACCTGAGTTTTCATTTTTTTTGGCTGTCCCCACATTTGTTGCAGTGATGTTTATTGTAATAATTTCAGGGGGTTTCCATCCTATCAGATTCAAATTTAAGATATTGGAATGGTTTAATCCTTGAAAATTTCTACCATAGAAACCTTGGCTTTACAGAAATTGTCGTTTCTGAAGGATGCTAATTATTTTATAAGTGTAGAATGACTGGAAATACTTTAGAGGCAAACAGAAACAAGAGTGGATTGAAGCTGTGGGTTAAAAATGAGATGCAAGACCTTTCAAACCTTTTGTTTGGATTTTTTTTCCTTAATACCATTCTGCAGACCTCCTTTCTTTTAAAGCAATTTGTCAGGCTATTCCTGATGGCAGTTACCTGTGTTTTTGCATGCACATCTCTTCAATATTTCATGGGGGCTGGTGCTGCAGAGCAGTTTCAGGATGGAAGGGCAGGGAGTGCCTGCTGGCTGTTCCTGGCAGAGCAGGGAGAGCCCCTGAGCTCTGCAGTCCCTGTCCTGGCAGTCAGGGTCTCACCTGCTGCTGGGGCATCACCCCTGCACTGTGGGGATGGGAGCATTTGTGTCCCTTCCTGCAATGTCCTGTGGTTCATCAACCCCTGCCTGGAAAACTCTGTGAATCTTAGAGAGAAGTGCATGTTTGACTTTGTTTATGGGCGCTTATAAGCATGCAAAATGTTTATTTATTCCAATTTGATGGAGTGATGGTCCCAGGCTGACTGCAGATGTACTACAAAATGACTGAGAAACCCCTTGGTAATGCATCAGACACTGTAATGTGCAATCCATGTCCCATCCTTTAGACTCTTATGATGCTAAAGCTTGGAATTGCTGCAGAATGCCAGGTAAAACTCATGTTTTTATGGAAGAGTTTAGGACAGTTATACATCCTTATGCTGATTATGAACAGTTCTGGTCTCTGTGGCAAATGTTTTAATTTATAAAACTTCTGAGACAAACTCGAAGTGTTCTAAAAAATGCAAATACAAAGGAACTTGGTGTTCCTCAAATGCTTCTCCCCAGGGTAAGGTTGGGTAACCACTGATTGTTAAAAAAAGAAATGTGGCCTGCAAGCCTGAGCTGTGTCACAGGATCAGCCACAGGGGCTGATAGATGTCACAGACATCTTTTCATAAAAAATCCTTTCCTTAGGATTTTTCCTCCTGAGAAGCTGAGAGGCCTCAGGAACAAAATGCAAACATTGATTATCTGCTGCTGTGGGATGCAACAGGGGCACCTGGGATTGGTCTCATGGGGTTGTTTGTAATTAATGGCCAATCACAGCCAGCTGGCTTGGACACTGTGTCCAACACACAAACCTTTGTTATCATTCTTTTTTTTTTTCTTTTCTTAGCCAGCCTTCTGAAGAAATCCTTTCTTCTTTTAGTATAGTTTTAATGTAATATATATCATAAAATAATAAATCAGCCTTCTGAACCATGGGGTCAGATCCTCATCTCTTCCCTCATCCTCAGACCCCAGTGAACACGGTCACAGGGGCACTCTCTGACAAGGTCTGGGAGCTGCCCAAATCTGACATTTCCAGGTGTCTGTGGGGCTCTCACACGTGCTCAGCCCTGTTCTGACAGAGCACGGGGCTCTGGGGTTCCTGTGGATCTTTGCCATCTCCTCTCTAGAGCCTGCCCTCTCTGTGTGTATTCTGACAGGGCACAGGGCTCTGGGGTTCCTGCACATCTTTGCCATCTCCTCTGTATGAGCCTGCCCTCTCTGTGTCTCTGTTCTGACAGGGCACAGGGCTCTGGGGTTCCTGCACATCTTTGCCATCTCCTCTCTATGAGCCTGCCCTCTCTGTGTCTATTCTGACAGGGCACAGGGCTCTGGGGTTCCTGCTCAGCTTTTCCATCTCCTCTCTAGAGCCTGCCCTCTCTGTGTCTGTTCTGACAGGGCACAGGGCTCTGGGGTTCCTGTGGAGCTTTTCCATCTCCTCTCTATGAGCCTGCCCTCTCTGTGTCTGTTCTGACAGGGCACAGGCTCTGGGGTTCCTGTGGATCTTTTCCATCTCCTCTCTAGAGCCTGCCCTCTCTGTGTCTGTTCTGACAGGGCACAGGCTCTGGGGTTCCTGTGGATCTTTTCCATCTCCTCTCTATGAGCCTGCCCTCTCTGTGTCTCTGTTCTGACAGGGCACAGGACTCTGGGGTTCCTGTGGATCTTTTCCATCTCCTCTCTAGAGCCTGCCCTCTCTGTGTCTGTTCTGACAGGGCACAGGGCTCTGGGGTTCCTGCACATCTTTTCCATCTCCTGTTTGTGAGCCTGCCCTCCCCGTGTCTCCCCATCTCTGATAGCAGTGATAAAGTGCTGACAGACATCCAGAGGAGGATTTTTCACTCAGCTCTGGAGGGCGAGGCCCCAGCCAGCCCAGCAACAATGAGTGTCACAAGCAGAGGAAGTGACTCTGAGTTTCCTTTCATGTTCCACGTTGGGATTCTGGCCCCTGGAGCAGCTCTGCCCAGCACTTTGTTGTGGCCTGCTCAGCTGATCTCCTTTGGCCTGGGTGCATGAGAACATGGCATGAGGCAGCCTGACTGCATGAAGGCCCAGGGCTATTGTTACTCTGGTTTTTTGAGATTTTCTGAGCTTTTTGATGCTGACATTCTTGTAGTGAACTTTCTCACACGCTTTCTGTAAATAACTCATTGTTCTGCGTTCTTTTATGGAAGAGGAGAGAGTTGATGGGCTGTTGGCTTGACCAGTGTCATTGGAGAGGTGGCACTGTCACCCTCCAACCCACTGTCACTCTTGGAAAACGATAAATGTGAGATTTAAAAAATAATAATAATAAAATAATAAAATAAAAATAAATAAAATAATAATAATAAAATAATAAAATAAAAAATAAATAAAATAATAATAATAAAATAATAAAATAAAAATAAATAAATAAAAATAAAAATAATAAAATAAAATAAATAAAATAATAATAAAATAATAAAATAAAAATAAATAAAATAATAAAAATAATAAATAAAAATAAATAAAATAATAATAAAATAATAAAATAAAAATAAATAAAATAATAATAAAATAATAAAATAAAAAATAAATAAAATAATAATAAAATAATAAAATAAAAAATAATAAAATTTTTAAAAATAATAATAAAATAATTAAAAAATGCTGTTTCTTTCACCTTGAGAGCAGCAGTGTGCACTTGTGTTCTTTTGTGCCCTACAGTGACAGGGCTGTGGTGTTTAGCTTCTTATACTGCCTCTCAAAATGTGGCTTCACTCCTGTCCTGGTGAACAAACTGCCAGAAGAGCCTTGACTGTCAGGAGACCCTCTCAAATTTTATGTACCTGCCTTTAATCCTGTTAGTCAGCAGCAATCTAAAATTCCTGACTTTATTTTGGTTGGTGTCCAGGGGATAAAGGGGATGACTCTTCCACCTGCAGCACACATGGCAAGGGCTGTGTTCTGTAGGGTTTTTTCCCCTCTGGCAGAACTCTGGCACTGTATGTGAATTAATTCCTTAGCTTTGGATGGGTGTTTGGGTCTGGGTGATGATGTGATCTTTGCAGGCAATTCTGGGTGATTAATCCACGTGCAATTACTGCACTCAAAGTGGATGCATCTTCCCCAGAGACTGAAAAAAAACCTGCTTGTATAAATTCCAGGTGAAGTGAGGGTCTTTGTAATAAACACTACACTGCATTAGGCACTAAGGGATTCCTGGTTTACCCTGGCCAGCACCTGTTTCCTTGCTGCTGCCACCCTAATTACCAAATCTATGCAGATATTGCTGAAGTTTATCCAGGTACACAGAGCCCTGAGGTGTGAAAGTTTGCATTATGGAGTGACTTGCTCAGTGTCTCTTGCTGGGGACTTGGTGACATGGATTCCTTGTTCCATATATATTCATTTCCTTTATGATTTTATTTTATTTTATTTGTTTTATGCTCAATACAACTTGTACTGAGCTGCTAATCCAACAGCCATTAATGGTTTTAATCTGGCTGTGAGAGGCACACACACGAGGTAAATTTTATTCTTCAGTTCACATTGATGTACATGAGAGACAACCCCCTCAGGGGCTCTGTCTACAAGCACCAGGGACTTCTCAGAGGAAACTGCACTGACAGATCTCAGGTCAATACTATAATCATCCCTCACAGAGATTGATTCCAGGCATACTGTAGGTAATGGATATATTTTTGTTCTGTTGGGATTTATGTCACTTTGTGGTCCAATTGTGCCAGACATTTTGTCCATCAAAGTAGGAGCATCTACACAGAGCAATAAAATAACAGCTTGTCTCCTTGGATCTAACAAATAAAAAACCAAAAATGCTTTCTGATCCTTCAGGCTTTTCCAGATCTGGAGCACTGAAAGAGACATATTGCAGTAGTGTTTGTTGGCAAAAGTTGGCTGCTTGTGGCTTTTTGGATTCTCTAAACAAGCATCTGCAAAATGTGATGGTTTCACCTGGATCCTTCCTGGGGTGTTCCCCTCCTTGCTCTGTACCACCTGAGGATGGCACATTGCTCCAGAGCAGCTGGATTAAATTTAATCCACAGGTAAAAAGGCAAAGTGCAGGCATGAAAAGGAACTGCTCAGAGCATTAGGCCTGAAGGAAAAGAGCTGGGGTGGCCCCTGTGCCTCTGGGTGTAGTGGAGGGGATCTCTGGGGAAAGCCTGGCAGGGCAATGGCAGAGCAGTCTGTGCTTGTGAGACTGGGTGAAACCAGAGACTGAAAATCTGACTTTGGGTACCAACTCAGTCACTCACAGCTCAAATTCCTGCCTTGTCCTTCCTTGCCACCAACACATCCCACGGTTTCCTTTATCCTCTTCCTTCTGCATTTCCCTTTTGACTTCTTCCAGCATCCCCTCTGCACATCAATCCTCTCCCTCTTTGCCTGGCCCTTTGTGTCCCCCGTGCTGTCCCTGAGGAACATCCCTCTTGTGGCAATTCCCACCCAGCTCTGGGGCTGCTCTGGCCCTGGGGTACCCAGGAGGAGCCCTGGGCACGTTGGCACCCTGGGCTGGAGCTGTCAGTGTGGCTGCTCTGAGCCCTGCTGATCTGGCACTGTCTGCTTTCCCTGCGCTTTGGGTGCAAAACAAAACCAGTGTGGCTGGGGAGTAAAGCTGCAGCCTGCTCCTAAAAAACACCATCATTTTATAAAAACACAATAAAATAGTTATCCAGCACAGAAGATCACATGTTAGTGATCTGTGATAATCTTCTGAGGCTCTTAAACTTCCAGGTGATTTGTAAAAAATCTTCAATTGTTAAATCAGAACTTTTACGATTCCAGCTGCACTTCCAGGGGTTTTCCAGAATTCTGCTGATTCTTCTGTCAGTTGCCAACTCTCCAGTTGTTGACAGTGCCACTCTCCTCCAGTACTCATTCAAACCAGAACCTAAGAGCATAGGTTTTTGGGGTTTTTTTAGGAAGGGGTAATTTATTTATGATGGTAAATATTCCCTGTTAATAGCCAGATATCCAAATAAATATAAATATATATATATATATATATATATATATATATATATATATATACACAAATGCAGTTTATTGTAAATGGGGCAAATACTGCTTGTGGAATAGTCTCCCTCTGCTTCAAAGAAATACAATTAATGCTTGTTCAGGCTAACAAATTGAGCTCCAGGACTGAAATTCTCTGTCCATTTACACTCAGCAGCAAAGTTCAGCCCCACTGTTTTACAGAAATGCCTGAATTATGGTGGATTTCTGATATCCCTACATAGGTAGCTCTCAATAGAATTCATTTCTTGGCCCATTTAGCTCCTTGCACAAAACCAGGCCTGTCAGGCCCAATCCTGAATATAATTGGTGCAAACAGGCAGCTGTCCTCATGAAAGCAGGGCTCAGAACAGAGATGGATTGCTTTGGAGTGTTCTTAGCCAAGCTTTCTCCCAGTCCTGCCCCTTGTGCAAGACAGGTTAAAGAAAAGGGCAGGAGCTGAATGCTGTGTCACATCTTCATTTCTAGTACAAGCCATGCTCCCTTTTCCCAGTCCTGAAAAAAAAAATAAAATTTGAATCATTTGAGCAGGGGGAATATCTAATTAATGTAATATCAATAGATAATAAGAATCCTTAAATGGTGCCAACTGCAAATTCCTGCCTCTTTTGATGTGTTACTTAGGCATAATTTCATTTCAGCTGGAAAAAAAGGGAAAGGGTCAAATTTTGCCCTCACAGGCAAATCCAAAGGCAACATTTACATCTAAATATACAATTAGGTCATAACAAATCACTGGATCAGTCAGTGAGCTGCCTGATCTTTTCTGCCTGGCAATCAAAGGGCAGACTCTGATACCATTTTGGTAAGGAGCCAAATTGGTTCCATGGACAGGAACAGGTTCACAGGAACTTTAATGTGAGGGAAGTTCTCAGCTCCCATTTCATGCCTGCATGAAAGCCTGTGCTCCCTCCTAACCCAGCTCTCAGATCTCAGTGCTGCAGGAGTGCTCCAGTCCTGGCAGCCCACAGAGCTTCACGGGGATATGGAAAGTGGCTGGGACTGTGACCCTCAGCAGTAACATCATAAAAACAAAAAGTTAAAGATTTATCCCCAAATTCCCACATTTATCTCGAACAGCTCCCGATTCCAGCTGTGCTTCCAGGGGTTTTCCAGAATTCTGCTGATTCCTCTGTCAGTTGCCAATCTCCAGCTGTTGACAGTGACTTTCTCCTCCAGTACCCATTCAAACCAGAGCACATTTTAAATACTTTTAAATTGCTCTTTCATGCTACTCTGACACAGAACTCCAGTGAGGGCAGTCAGAAAAACCAGGGGCTCCTTATCCTCACAAACCTCCCAGGGTGCCAGCTCCTACTCTGCTATGTGTTCCTTTAAACTCTGCCATGTTTTATAATCTGCTCAGCTGCGTGCTCTCCTGTCATCTGCAAACATTAAATATTTACCTTAAAATTCTAATGCACATCCCAGGAGCAGGAGAGGCTGTTAAATCCTCACGGAGAGAATTGCTGAAGTGGTGGGGAAACCTCAGAGAGGGCAATAACCACCAGGGCTCTGCTCCTGCTCTCTGGGACCTGCTGGATTGCCCAGGCTGGAGGGCAGTGCATGCAAAGCAGGTGCAGAGTGTCAGCTCTTGAAGAGTTCCTGCTGTGTGAATGGGCTTGGCCTGTGCTCTTGGATGCACAGGAATTTAGGGGAAATCAGGATGTGCTGCCTGCCCCACTGAGGGCACAGGGGCTGCTTCTGCTGAGTGGCACTGCCACGTTCTTCAATTTAAAGGGTCAATCTCTGGAACATGACATTTATTAAAACAGGCAAATATTGCTGCAAAGTGAGGGCTCTAAAGAGTAGCAAAAATATTTGCCATCCTCAATTTCCCACCTTTTCTGTCCCCATGCAATCCACTCCATGATATGGCACACTGGCTGGTGTATTAACCACCTTGCTGCTGTATTAACCATCCCTCTGGTTGAGATCAACTCCATGCAGTGCTTTTCAGAGGTGGTGCTCTTGGTCTGCTCCGTTTCCTATCTATTGTGCATGGGCTGCTGACCTGCCATCAATCAGCTCAAATGCCTCCGTGCCCTTTCCAGCCATTTTTGTTTTCTCTGTGTGTGCTGAGAATGAGATTTAAAGCAATGTGCCAGTGATTAAACAATTACTCTGTCCTGTCTCTTTCATATCAACAATTTCAAGAGGAGAAAGCCAGCTATTCTTTTGTGTGTTTGACTGTGGCCTCGAGCTTTGAATCCAGTCTGTGACAAAGGGGTGTCTGTTAAAAAATATTAACAATAATATTGTAACACAGGTGGCCTTTTCAATTCTATTTGGAAGATGTCCCTGCCCAGGGAAAGGTGATTGGAATTACATCAATCTTCAAGGCCACCTCCAACCCAAACTGTGCTATGATTCCATGATTTAAATTCATGAATTTACTAATTTTGGTGGAGGTTAGCACCTCACAGAGCATTATATACATTAAGTAAACTTGTTATTACTTAAGGCAGCACCTAACATAGGCCTATTGTTCTATTCTCACGTTCTCTCACGTTTGCATTACTAATATTTCTGCTGCTTTAGCATCTAACTTTCCCAGCTTTCTCAGGCCTGCATTTTCCTTTCTCAAAACTTTCTGATTTTTAGGATTCCTACACATTAGCCTGGGTTTCTAAGTGAATATGGTGGTGATGCCCATAGCACAGGTTTCATTTGAAATGGGAGGTTGTTCTCTGCCTGGGAAGAATGAAGAATAACAGCTGAGGACACTCAGAGGATGTGCATCACCCATTCCCACCAGAAAAGAGGATTTAGTGTCCCACAGCCTTGAGTTGAAAGTGCTTCCCAGATCCTCAGCAGTGCAATTTGGCTGAGCCACTGATGGAACACAGAAATGAAAATATCGTGGGACTGAATGGACAGGCACAAAGAACTGAAGGGAAATGCCATTCCAAATGGAAGTAGGAGGCACAATTCAAACCCCAGATTTTCCCCAGCAGTGAATCTACCTGCATTGCCACTGGTGAATTGGCAGGAGCACATCCCAGAGTAATCCATTTGCAGGCATCTTTTCTGAAGTGAAAAAAAAAAAGAGCAGTTAATGCATATGCAGAAAGGAAAATATTCTTATCTCATTAACAGACTTTCTTTAAGCTTGCTAAGATTAGAATACTTAGTTATTTCAAATTGGTAAAACATGCATTCATTATAAACATGATTATAATGATAACTTTGTAGATAATAATCAATTATTTAAATATGAATTATTTCCCTACATTAGAGTCATGTTTTCAGCTATAATCACCTCGGGTGCTCAATTCCTCCCTCCTTTACAGCACCTCTGGCTGCATGTGGAACATTAACTCTTTGCTTCCAGGCACAGGCCAGGAGAGAGCCAGACACAGAACCAAAATGTACTGTGCTGACCTGACCAACAAGTTAAACATGTGCTCCTTTAGACTTCTTAGGTGGGAAATAAATGCCATGTACATGGCCATCCTAACTCACCATTCACCCTTTCATTTTTGTGAAAAAGCCTGCAGGAATGCACCAGGAGCAATGCTCACAGGACTGATAAATAAAAAAGGGATGTCCTGGCTGTTTGGAAGCACATCCATTTTTAATAAGGGTTCTGGGAAGATCAGCACCCTGCACAGGAGCTTCTCTCCCAGCATTGCCAGGCTGGGTGGCACAGCCAGCTCTCCTGGCTGGAAAATGCTGTGAACCCCAGATGAGGATTTCACCAAGTTCTTCTCTCCTCCTCGTGCTGTGGAGAAAATCCACCCTGAAATATTAGCTCTCCTGAGCACGTGTAACATGCTAAACATTTGTAAGGTAGGCTATTCACAACATTTATGTGCAGCCAGTGGAATTTAATCTCTTTTATTTCTTGCTCCAAGTCTTGTCAGTTGTTTCCCCCCATTCTTTAGTAGTCTCTTTAATATGGTTTGCACATACTTAATATATTCCCTCTGAGGTTCTCAGCACACTTTCAAGAGCTACTTTTGCCCTGCTATGACTCTGCAGCCTATCTAGAGTGTAATAGCACTATAATATACCTTTTTTATAGATATATAAACTGAAACATTGAGAAGTTAAATGATTTGCTGGTGGTTATGTTCAGAGTCAATGACAGGAAGGAAGGAATTCATAGAACTGGACTATCAATATCCTGCTTTAACCTGCAGACTCAGTGCTGCAATCCATCTCACCCAGCTTCAGCTGCCTTCAAAGCAGATGTTGGGGATAAATGAGTTATCTCTTCTTCCTTTCTGTCAAAGCAGAGATGCAACTCACTATAAACCCTTTGGTAGTTATTTAGGAGGTGTCAAATTAATTCTGTCCTGTGAGATCCCACTTCTCCCTGCTAGCCATGAATGGAGTGGTTTCTTTTACCAATAAACCACAAAACAAAGCCTGCAAAGCCTGACAAGGAGGGGGATGAAGTTGTTGAAACTCTG
This sequence comes from Geothlypis trichas, assembly GCA_009764595.1. Lineage (NCBI taxonomy): Eukaryota > Metazoa > Chordata > Aves > Passeriformes > Parulidae > Geothlypis > Geothlypis trichas. Next base: position 904,695 of record CM019904.1, on the reverse strand, counting down.
GCTGGACTGATAGTTTGTGTTAATATCTGATTTTAGCAGCTATGCTGAATGTGTAACATTAGGTGAGACAGATCCCATCCCAGCTTCCCTTCCCATCCATTTTAATTCTGAGTGCTGAGTGCCTCTTTATCAAGGTTTCAAGAAGAATACTTTGGCAATGAGATTAATTAAATACTTCAAGGGAAAGCTTGGCTGCTGCCAGATTTAGCCCAGGAAGAAAGGGTTTGTTGTCAGAGCCCTGAGATGTGTGTGGGGAGAGGGGGAATTTTGGAGTAAAGTTTTTAGCACGATGGGTCAGGGCCTAAGTTACTTAGGCACAGAATGGTTCATCTGGAATTTTTAAATGTGCTTAAGCACTATTCTGTAAGCAGGTTTGAATGCTACAGAGTGATTGTCCATTTACATTTTAAGGCAGTTTTTAGAATCCCTCCCCAGGTACTTCAGGAAAAAAAAATCCATGGATATCATAAGGCAGGTGGAATAGAAATTCATATTTCAGAGGGGGAGTAAAACATGCTAGAGAAGCTGTAGTGTGTTTGGGCACGGTGATTTATATGCTTGTAGGGATTAATAACTTCTTTATTCATAAGGGCTCCAGAGCCCAGCTGTGTCTGGCTGCACTCTCACTCCAGAGCAGCAGAGCCAGCCCTGCTCAGAGTCCATTCCTGCAGGAGGTGAAATGTGACCAACAAACCACAAAACAAAGCCTGCAAAGGGGGAGGTGAAGCTGTTGAAACTCTGGCTGGACTGATAGTTTGTCTTAATATCTAAAATAACTTGTTAGGTCTCTGTGAGACCACTGCATAATAATCCTGAGCAAATGTATTTCATTACTTCCATACTGCTGCAGTCTAACTGCTGCCTCTTGTTTCATAACTTGCCAAGTGCCTGGGGCAGGAACTCTGATTTTTCACAGTAGCAGCTACCATCCACTGGTGGCTGAGGTTCCCAGGCACTACATTATAACAGCTCTGTTCTGATAATTGCATAGGTAAAGAGGCAGATGCTCAAAATTTCTTATATTCCTGGGTGGCTCACTGAATTGCAGGAGTACAGAAGCAGAGTAAAGGTGGGGGGAAGGAAGGAAGGGAAGGAAGTGAAGGGTGTTATTGTATAATTTGTCATTTTTTTAACAATCTCAAGCCCTAAAAATAGGCACCCATCTTTAGAAAGTTCAGGATTGGAGCAGAGTAGGGAAGGATCCTGTGCTGATGTCTGAGAATGTTTCTAATGCAATTTGGCTTGCTTCAGCAGAACACAATGATAGGTGTGTTTTATGTTGGGCTGGGAAAAGAAGGTAAGAATTTAATTATGAATATCTTTGTAAATAGACCATTTCTCATCATGATGGATAGAAAGCTGAAAACATGGCATAGCTGGCAGGCACATTCCTTAAGTGAATCTAACCTGAACTTAATAAACAGTGCCAAAGGAGCTGCTGTGCCAAGAGCCAGGCTGCAGTCCGTGCCCTGCCAGGTGACACTGTGCTAACACTGGGACAATCCAGCAGCTGTGATCCCAGCCCAGCAGAACCCCAGGATTTACTGCACAGCTGCCACTGCCACGGGAGCTGCTGCTCTCACAGCACTGGGAGCTGCAGCCTGCACGGGGAGGGAGGCACAGACAGACAGACAGACAGACAGCCCAAAGAGGGCTGGTGGCAGCTCCATTGGGGGCCCTGCTGCTGGGCTGGGAATGCAGAATGAGGGGACAGAGTTGCAGGGCTGGCAGCAGAGCTGCTGGTTGTGCACTTTGGGAGCCTTCAAAGCATCACAGCCACTCACTGAAAACCTGAAAGGGCTGGGATGGCTCTCTCCCCTCTACAGCTCTTGAATGAGAGCAGGGATGGCAGTTTTGATGTCTCAGTTACACTCAGGTGGCACAGACATCTTTCATGGAAAATCCTTTCCTTAGGATTTTTCCTCCTGAGAAGCTGAGAGGCCTCAGGAACAAAATGTAAACATTGATTATCTGCTGCCGTGGAATGCAACAGGTGCATCTGGGATTGGCCCATATTGGATGTTTGTAATTAATGGCCAATCACAGTCAGCTGGCTCAGACAGAGAGCCCTGAGCCACAAACTTTTCTTATCATTCTTTGCTATTCTATTCTTAATGAGCCTTCTGATGAGATTCTTTTCTTCCATTCTTTTAGTATAGTTTTAATGTAATATATCATAAAATAATCAATCAGCCTTCTGAACCATGGAGTCAGATCCTCATCTCTTCCCTCATCCAAGAACCCCTGTGAGCACGGTCACACTCAGCAACCTGCCCTGCCAAAAACCTCAGAAAATGACTGTTTGTCTTCTCAGGCATCTTTGATTTTAAAATGCACACTTGCTCTCCATTATCTATTCTGCCCTAACCACCGTGCTGTATTTATGTGTATTTGCTCTCTGACTAATTGAAAATGTTTGTGTGCTCCTGGAAGTGAAAGAGGTGTGTGAGTTTGTAGGAAGGGCATGTGTGAGCAGCCCAGAATACAATCCCACAGCAAGGGCCATGGATTTGAGGGGTTTCTTTCCTCTTAGTGTGTGTTCAGGCCATGGATTTGAGGTGTTCCTTTTCTCTGTGTTCAGGCCATGTATTTGAGGTATTTCTTTTCTCTAAGTACATGTTCAAGCCATTATTTTAGGTGTTTCTTTTCTCTGTGTTCAGGCCATGTATTTGAGGTGTTTCTTTTCTGTGTTCAGGCCATGTATTTTAGGTATTTCTTTTCTCTAAGTACATGTTCAGGCCATGTATTTTAGGTATTTCTTTTCTCTAAGTACATGTTCAGGCCATGTATTTGAGGTGTTTCTTTTCTCTAAGTCTGTATTCAGGCACTGGAGTTGCCCACACGCTTCTAGACAGAAATTCAAGAGTTAAAAATAAACTGGCACCACTGAGGAAGTTTGTATTTCCTATCACTGTGCAAGTTTCAGGGAGTGTGAAATGCTGTTATCCTTTGGTCCTTTGCCTCCATGGAATGGCACACAGGTTACAGGGTGGCACACAGGTTATAGAATGGCACACAGGGTATGGGATGGCACACAGGTTATGGGATGGCACACAGGCTATGGGGTGGCACACAGGTTATAGGGTGGCACACAGGTTATGGGGTGGCACACAGTTATAGGATGGCACACAGGTTATGGGGTGGCACACAGGTTATGGGGTGGCACACAGTTATAGGATGGCACACAGGTTATGGGGTGGCACACAGGCTATGGGGTGGCACACAGGTTATGGGGTGGCACACAGGTTATGGGATGGCACACAGGTTATGGGGTGGCACACAGGTTACAGGATGGCACACAGGTTATGGGGTGGCACACAGATTATGGGGTGGCACACAGGTTACAGGATGGCACACAGGTTATAGAGTGGCACAAAGGTTACAGGATGGCACACAGGGTATGGGATGGCACACAGGTTATGGGGTGGCACACAGGTTATGGGATGGCACACAGGTTATAGGGTGGCACACAGGTTATAGAGTGGCACACAGGTTATGGGATGGCACACAGGTTATGGGGTGGCACACAGGTTATGGGGTGGCACACAGGTTATAGAGTGGCACACAGGTTATGGGGTGGCACACAGGTTATGGGGTGGCACACAGGTTATGGGGTGGCACACAGGTTATACAGGATGGCACACAGGTTATGGGGTGGCACACAGGTTATAGGATGGCACACAGGTTATGGGGTGGCACACAGGTTATAGGATGGCACACAGGTTATACAGGATGGCACACAGGTTATGGGGTGGCACACAGGTTATGGGGTGGCACACAGGTGGCACACAGGTTATGGGGTGGCACACAGTTATAGGATGGCACACAGGTTATGGGATGGCACACAGGTTATGGGGTGGCACACAGTTATAGGATGGCACACAGGTTATGGGGTGGCACACAGGCTATGGGGTGGCACACAGGTTATGGGGTGGCACACAGGTTATGGGATGGCACACAGGTTATGGGGTGGCACACAGGTTACAGGATGGCACACAGGTTATGGGGTGGCACACAGGTTATGGGGTGGCACACAGGTTATGGGGTGGCACACAGGTTACAGGATGGCACACAGGTTATAGGATGTCACACAGGTTATGGGGTGGCACACAGGTTACAGGATGGCACACAGGTTATGGGGTGGCACACAGGCCATGGCAGCAGGCAGCTCAGGCTCCTGCAGAGCTCCTGGCTCCCCAGAGCCCCTGGCTCACCCAGAGGCACGGCAGTGCCAATCAGCTGATTGGCAGCACCACTCCTCTCTGAGAGGCAGCGTCTGTTGGCTCCTGCAAACTTCCTGCCAGCATTCTTAAACTCTAATTTGGGAAAGAAAATTGCAATCTGGCATATCCCTGCTGGAAGGGTGCCGACCCCTGCTCCAGGCTGGCACAGCAGGGGGATGAGGCTCCATGTTCAGGGCACCAGGGGATGAGGCTCCATGTTCAGGACACCAGGGGATGAGGCTCCCCTGCAGGGGATGAGGCTCCCCTTGTTCAGGGGTGCAGAAGGATGAGGCTCCCCATGTTCAGGGGTGCAGGGGGATGAGGCTCCATGTTCAGGACACCAGGGGGATGAGGCTCCCCATGTTCAGGGGTGCAGGGGGATGAGGCTCCATGTTCAGGGGTGCAGGGGGATGAGGCTCCCCTTGTTCAGGGCACCAGGGGGATGAGGCTCCATGTTCAGGGCACCAGGGGGATGAGGCTCCCCATGTTCAGGGCACCAGGGGGATGAGGCTCCCCATGTTCAGGGGTGCAGGGGGATGAGGCTCCCCTTGTTCAGGGCACCAGGGGGATGAGGCTCCCCATGTTCAGGGGTGCAGGGGGATGAGTCTCCCCTTGTTCAGGACACCAGGGGGATGAGGCTCCCCTTGTTCAGGGGTGCAGGGGGATGAGGCTCCCCTTGTTCAGGGCACCAGGGGGATGAGGCTCCCCATGTTCAGGGCACCAGGGGGATGAGGCTCCCCTTGTTCAGGAGTGCAGGGGGATGAGGCTCCCCTTGTTCAGGGCACCAAGGGGAAGAGGTTCCCCTTGTTCAGGACTCCAGGGGGATGAGGCTCCCCATGTTCAGGACACCAGGGGGATGAGGCTCCCCTTGTTCAGGGGTGCAGGGGGATGAAGCTCCCCATGTTCAGGACACCAGGGGGATGAGGCTCCCCTTGTTCAGGACACCAGGGGAATGAGGCTCCCCTTGTTCAGGGGTGCAGGGGGATGAGGCTCCATGTTCAGGACACCAGGGGGATGAGGCTCCCCTTGTTCAGGACACCAGGGGAATGAGGCTCCCCTTGTTCAGGGGTGCAGGGGGATGAGGCTCCATGTTCAGGACACCAGGGGGATGAGGCTCCCCATGTTCAGGGCACCAGGGGATGAGGCTCCCCTTGTTAAGGACACCAAGGGGATGAAGCTCCCCATGTTCAGGACACCAGGGGGATGAGGCTCCCCTTGTTCAGGAGTGCAGGGGGATGAGGCTCCCCATGTTCAGGACACCAGGGGGATGAGGCTCCCCATGCTCAGGGCACCAGTGGGATGAGGCTCCCCTTGTTCAGGAGTGCAGGGGGATGAAGCTCCCCATGTTCAGGACACCAGGGGGATGAGGCTCCCCTTGTTCAGGAGTGCAGGGGGATGAGGCTCCCCATGTTCAGGACACCAGGGGGATGAGGCTCCCCATGCTCAGGGCACCAGTGGGATGAGGCTCCCCTTGTTCAGGAGTGCAGGGGGATGAGGCTCCCCATGTTCAGGGGTGCAGGGGGATGAAGCTCCCCATGTTCAGGACACCAGGGGGATGAGGCTCCCCATGTTCAGGGGTGCAGGGGGATGAAGCTCCCCATGTTCAGGACACCAGGGGGATGAGGCTCCCCTTGTTCAGGACACCAGGGGGAAGAGGCTCCCCATGTTCAGGGGTGCAGGGGGATGAGGCTCCCCATGTTCAGGACACCAGGGGGAAGAGGCTCCCCTTGTTCAGGAGGGCAGGGGGATGAGGCTCCCCATGTTCAGGGGGGCAGGGGGATGAGGCTCCATGTTCAGGAGGGCAGGGGGATGAGGCTCCCTTTGTTCAGGACACCAAGGGGAAGAGGTTCCCCTTGTTCAGGACACCAGGGGATGAGGCTCCCCTTGCTCAGGACACCAGGGTGATGAGGCTCCCCATGTTCAGGGGTGCAGGGGGATGAGGCTCCCCATGTTCAGGGGTGCAGGGGGATGAGGCTCCCCATGTTCAGGCCACCAGGGGATGAGGCTCCATGCTCAGGACACCAGGGGGATGAGGCTCCCCTTGTTCAGGACACCAGGGGGATGAGGCTCCCCTTGTTCAGGACACCAGGGGGATGAGCCTCCCTATGTTCAGGGCACCAGCAGTGGGATGTGAGCCTGGCTCCTCTGAGGGTAATGGAGCCGCCCACGTGGTGCCAGTGAACAAATTGTCCCTGCCCATTGTTGCTGGATGAGGCACTAGGTAACCAGATTGATTTTATGATCCCTCACTGAGTGTTCAGGGCTGCTGCTTGAAAAAGACATCTTTTATCTGTCAGCCAGTAAATCTCACACGGAGCTGCAAACATGCTGGAGAGCTCGAGCTCAGCAATGCCATTTTTATGAATAGAAACATTTTCAGAATAGACACTCTCCTGAACACACAGTTGTTTTACAGGAATTAAAGAAGTCCTTATGGTGGAGGGATAAGCCAACTCTGGATAAAATAAGAACCAGTCTATACTTTGATCTGCTGTTTGAACAGAACCATTTTGAAGAAGTTAAAAAGTTCAGAGTTTTGTTGGTCTTTTCGCCCTCCTCCTTGCTTTTCTCTTTCCAGGTTTACCTGGAAGCAAACAGCAATACAATACAAGATAAGAGGCTTGTTTGCCCTATTATTGACATGAAATCTACCCGATTTGCAACAAATGGTTTTTCTGGTTTATCAGCATTAGTCAAGATCTTGGATATTTGACATGCATATAAAGCAAAATGCTCTGGTGACCAAAATCCAAACAGCACACAAATAACATGTGAGCTATAATGGCCACCACTGTGAGCCTCATCTCTTCAAAGCAGCCATAAATCCCCAAGAAGGCAAACCGAGCACGAGGTTGATTTTTAATTTTTTTTCTCAAAAAACATTGATTTTTAAATTTTTTTTTTCTCCAATGAATGTTTATAACATTTCCAGGTTACCCAGTGTTCCATCCCATGCTTGCAAACCAAGCATGAGGTTGATTTTTTAAATTTTTTTTTCTCAAAAACCCTTTATTTTTATTTATTTTTTTCCTCAAATGAATGTTCACAACATTTTCAGGTCACCCAGAGTTCCATCCCTTGCCCCACCTCTGCCATTTCAGTAGCAGATTATTGATGAGAGCACATCAGAGGAAGGTGCACAATGCAGCCCCACCAAAATCCACTCCAGCCTCAACTTTTCTCTTGTTTTCTACATTCCTTGCTGAGTATTAGAGAAGCCAATAACATTCTAGCAGTGGCTCAAAGAAAATAGCCTCTCAATGAGGGAAATTGTGGCTGTTGAAACAACAGTTTCACCAAAGACCCATTGGTGAGTTTTTGTAGCAATTCTCTGCACTTATGCACCAAGAAGAAAAAACTTCTTTATTTTGGAAGTTCTGTAAAAACCAACTAGTCTTGGGAGCCCCATAAAACAAATTCTGGCTTTTTTTTAGGATTGGGATGCTTAAGGGGTTGACCTTAAAGACCTGAGAGGAGCTGGACCAACAGTGGCATTGTGAATTAGGGGATTGCTGCCCTGTGTCACCTGTTTGAATTACCAGGCAGCCCATCCTTACCCAGTGATGTGTCTGTGCCTAGAGCTGGCAGGATGTGTGGTTTTTGGTGATGCACACTGAAATCAGAGCGTTCATGATGCAGCCACAACTGCCCAGAGATGACCAAGTGTCTCTGCAGTGTGGTGTGAGGGGGCCCTGATACCCCCAGTGCTCAGCCCATGCTGCTGCCTGCTGTTCTCCTGGCTGTTCAACTGCACTGCAAGGGCCCTGTGATGAGTCCTGCACATTTCCTGGTGTGGTTTGACAGTGAAACTTAACAAAAATTAACTTCTGCCTCTCCTAGAGCATTTGAGGGGCTCTGAGCAGACGTTAAAGGTGTAGCACATGTTTATATTTTTCAGAATCAAAGATATTAATTCCAAGAGACTGCTCAATAGCAGATTCAAGCTCTGGAGTTTACATGAATTTCCAGCCTGTTTCCGTCAGGGAGCTTTATTCCAAGCACATCCATTTTCCTTACACAGGGAATATCTTGTTCCCTTGAACTGGAGCTGCACTTAGGCTCAGATCTGCAAGTGTTTAATGTGAGCAGTGACAGGGCCTAAGTGCCTGAATGAAATCTTGTGATCCCAAGAACCTCCTCTTAGCTCCTGTCTGCCCTGATTGTGCTGAAACTTCCCAATTGTGAGAGATCCTTCAGTTAGGATAAAGTGCACTCAGCAGAGCAGCTTTCTGGGTGAAATGAGCAGCGTTTGTGGCACTTATCTGCCTCAGAGATCTCTCTGGATCCAGGGACGGGGGCTGCTCTGGGGGCTGCCCTCTCCTCCTGCCACAGGGGGATAAAACTGTGATCCCACTTTGGAGGAGAATGCTGGGGCTGGCTGGGACCTGTCATGTTTACAATGAAATTGTTGAAATTGGCCAGAAAGAATGAAGGAGTAATTTGGCTGCAGAGAGGTATTTCTCTTCTAGCTTAATGAATTAGGTAATGAAACCTTTTTAATGCTTCATCCGTGGTCATTTTCAAGTAAAATAAAGGAGCAGGCCATGGAAGGGAGTGTGGAAATGGGAGTGCCATCTACTCAGGTGTTTTATTTGCAGTGCAAGTCATTGTAAGTAAAACACACTTTTTTTGTGTTTTATCACTGTGTCATTGCCATTGTCATTGTGCTACTTGTATTTCCCACCAAAGTGGTTTTTGCACTTTGTACCAATTTCTAGACAGACTCTGGGGCAGTAGTTGCAGCTTTAGCCCCTGGTGGTTGGGATAAACCCTTTTTTTACCCTAAAAGCAGCAACCTGATAAGGTCCAAAGGGACAGGACAGCCTTGAGTTGTGTGGCCCAAGGACAGGGAGCAGTGAATGCACACACCAGGGGGGTAGGGTTTAAATTCTGTTCCCACATCTTTAATGAGCTTCCTTCAGAGATCAGACTGAAAAATGCCTGAGACACCTAGCTGGGTGTATGGACAGCCTACAGACAGACAGACAGACAGGTGTATGGACAGCCCATAGACAGACAGGTGTATGGACAGCCCACAGACAGACAGACAGGTGTATGGACAGCCTACAGACAGACAGACAGACAGACAGGGGTATGGACAGCCCATAGACAGACAGGTGAATGGACAGCCTACAGACAGACAGACAGGTGTATGGACAGCCCATAGACAGACAGACAGACAGGTGTATGGACAGCCTACAGACAGACAGGCAGGTGTATGGACAGCCCATAGACAGACAGGTGTATGGAGAACCTACAGACAGACAGACAGGTGAATGGACAGCCCACAGACAGACAGACAGGTGAATGGACAGCCTACAGACAGACAGACAGGTGTATGGACATCCCATAGACAGACAGGTGTATGGACAGCCCACAGACAGACAGACAGGTGAATGGACATCCCATAGACAGACAGACAGGTGTATGGACATCCCATAGACAGACAGACAGGTGTATGGACAGCCTACAGACAGACAGACAGGTGTATGGACATCCCATAGACAGACAGACAGGTGTATGGACATCCCATAGACAGACAGACAGGTGTATGGACAGCCTACAGACAGACAGACAGGTGTATGGACAGCCCATAGACAGACAGGTGTATGGACAGCCTACAGACAGACAGACAGGTGAATGGACAGCCCACAGACAGACAGACAGACAGGGTGTTAATGAGGTGTGTTCATGTATAAGGGCTGTGCTCCCACTCTCCTCTCCCTGAGGAAGGTGCTGGTGATGTTGGTGTTTGTTCCTGTGGGCATTGCAGGCTGTAGGATGGGATGTTGGTGTTTATTTGCTGTGGGTGTTGCAGGCTGTAGGGTGGGATGTTGGTGTTTATTACTGTGGGTGTTGCAGGCTGTTGGGTGTGATGGGATGTTGGTGTTTATTTGCTGTGGGTATTGCAGGCTGTAGGATGGCATGTTGGGTTTCATTGCTGTGGGTATTGCAGGCTGTAGGGTGGGATGTTGGTGTTTATTTGCTGTGGGTATTGCAGGCTGTTGGATGGCATGTTGGGTTTTATTGGCTGGGGGCATTGCAGGCTGTAGGGTGTGATGGGATGTTGGTGTTTGTTCCTGTGGGTGTTGCAGGCTGTAGGATGGCATGTTTGTTTTTATTGCTGGGGGCATTGCAGGTGTAGGGTGTGATGGGATGTTGAGTTTTACTGGCTGTGGGCATTGCAGGCTGTAGGATGTGATGGGATGTTGGGTTTTACTGGCTGTGGGCATTGCAGGCTGTTGGGCAGGTTTGTCATGGGTGGGTGATGAAGTCAGGATTATTTTCAGGGTGCCAGCAGGGCCTGGGCAGCAGCTTCACCAGTGGAAAATGGCTCATTCCTTCCTGCTCTGCATTTTCTGAGCAGCCTAACCATGGGTTTGCTTTTCACATCCTTTGAGATTAGTCTTTATTTCAGACAATGCTTTCAACACTAAAAGGGTCATAAAAATAGGCATTTCCTGAGAGCTTAGAAAGAAAAACTGTTAGTCTCCCATCCTTCTCCCTCCCCCAAATTATTTGATAATGGAATGGGAAGCTTTCCCATAATCTTTTGCTTGATTTTTGCTAATATGAACCTGTCAAAGATCGTGGCATTTCCTTACTGTGTGATGTGGAGCCAGCTGGAACCAAATAATCCACCCACGTTTTTCATCATCTTTGTATTCTGATAGGAGCTTCTGCTTGGCAGAAATGAGAAAATACCTGTTATTCCTTCCTGGCTGTCATGGTGGCCACACTGAGGCTGTTTCTTCCTGGCTGGAGTCTGACTAAACCTCAATAAATGTGACCAGACCAAAAACAAAGTGTTTTCTGCCTGGAACCAACACCTTACTCTTATGGCAGTTCAAACAGAAAGCAAATTAAGAAATGACACTTTCCTTTCCACTCAGGGTCCCAAATCAATATTTTCTAGGATGAGTAAGGAACGTTCCTCCTCTGGCTTGAAGGTTCAGAGGTTTGGGTCTGAACAAACACCTTCCTTTATCTCCTTAACCTTCTTCTCTTACAGAGAGGACAGCTTTCATGTGAGCATCTGCACCTCAGAGAGAACATGAGTAATTTATGCTGTTGCATGAATTGTTCTCCTCTCAACAAAAGCCATCTAAAGGCTGGGCAGCCAGTACAAAAGCAGCTCCTCAGTTCTTGGTTTCCAGGCCTGATGCCCCTGCAGCTGCAGGAAAGAATCTCTCCCATTTCACTCCCATTTCCTCCTCCTCTCTCAGTCCATATTGCATCTGTTTTAATCATCAGGGTTCTGAATGTAACATCTCTCAGTCTAATCCATTGCTATGGACCCACCTAGTGACGGCTTTCCACATCCTTTATATTCACAAAGGCACTCGTAAAAATCTTCTCATTATTTTTGTTAGGCTTGGGTTGTTTGGTTTTGGGGTTTGGTGGGGGTTTTTTGGTGTTTGAAGTATATGTCAGTACCCAAAATGAACACTTTGAATTCTTCCTTCAGTGAGAAAGCAATGGTACTTGGGTGGTTACATGTCAATAAAAGCCTGAGTGCAAGGAGTGTGGTCACACTTGTCAGAAAATGCCACAAATTCCATGTAAAACACATCACAGCAGCACAGAATGGGCTGTGAGGAAGCATGAGGGAGCTTTTGTTCACTGTGTGGGATTGGAGGAGATCTGTCCAGTGTGAGGGATGCTGAGAGCCTGCCCAGGGCTGCTGGTCTGTGCTGGAGCCCACTCAGGGGATGCTCTCAGCCCTGAACTCCTCTGGCCACAAAACTGCAAACATTTAGCAGCATGCTGTGGCTCTCTGAGGTGATCTGCTGGATTGCTGCTTGTCCAGGGATGCCCATGACATTTTGGACAGCCAGACACGGCTCAGCAGCACCTGGCTTCAGAGGCTGATGCAGAATATGTGAAATGCTGGGCAGTGCTCCTGGATTGTGCAGGACAATGAGGCAGAGGGGCTCAGGGCTGGCTGTTCAGGTGATGTGGGATCCACTTTGGTGTACATCAGGTGTCTGCTGCCTTTGGGCTGCTCTCAGAGGTGGGGATGAGCCTCCCTCCTGCTGTTCCTGCTATTTAGGAACCTGAAAATCTGAGCAGTCCATCAAACTGCTCCTCAGAGCTTTGCTCACTGTTTGCTCCCCATGTAGTAAATCTCTGTGTTATGTGAATAACTGAACATTCACACATGAGCATTCACTGACACACAGATCTTGTGTGTAACAACCTTTAAAAACACAGCCCTAGGATTTTCATTGGCTATCCTGTGTTTTAGGGACAGGCTGCAGGTCCTGTATGGACATTGGAAAAGGTAGCAGAGATTGTGAGCATTTACCAGGAATGAAACTGTGTCTGCAGGTAAAATTTTAGTGCAATGAGATATTTAGTAAGGTTTATAAGAAATATGTCTTTATTTCAATTTTCAAAAACCCCAACCTGTAAGGTTTTGATTATGAGTGAAATTCTTCCATCTCATGCTTATGAAAATGCTCAAGCCATGCACAGCAGCCACACAAAACTCTGCAGTCAGATTTGTAAATGCAAGCCACTGGATCATTTGTAAAAAACCTGTATTTTTCTTATATGGACTAGTCCAACCATGTGCAAGCTATCAAAACTCTTCCATGGTACAAAATGTAAATCTTGTGCAACCTCTGGTCCAAATCCTGCAGCTCCCTCAGTTCTGGAGAGCTGATGCCATCCCACATCACCTTTCACATCAAAGACAGGCTCTGAATTTCCAGATATCCTTGGTATCAAGGCCTGGTTAAAGTTCATTATCCTCTGAAGGCTGCCCAAGTCAGGAACTTGGCTCCAAGCTGCTGGAAAACCTGATTTGCACAGCTCAGTATTAGAAGTGTGGCATTGGAATAGGTGTGGCTGCTTCTTCTTCTTCTTCTTCTTCTTCTTCTTCTTCTTCTTCTTCTTCTTCTTCTTCTTCTTCTTCTTCTTCTTCTTCTTCTTCTTATTATTATTATTATTATTATTATTATTATTATTATTATTATTATTACCATTATTATTATTATTATTATTATTATTATTATTATTATTACCATTATTATTACCATCATTATTATCACCATTATTATTATTGTTACTATTACTATTATTAGTATTAGTATTATTATAGCTAGAAATATAGGAAAACCCCATCCAAAACAAGCATCATGTCTTGGATCCATTGAAGCTACACAGAAGAAATTCAGGTGTTTTCTAAAAGGCTATCCACATCACATTTGTAAATATTTTTTCCCTCTGTACTGTAACACATTGATAGTTCAGGTTTTCTTCCTTGCTGTTGTAACACAGAATAATAGGTAAAAAGGGTAACAGGTTTGCTGAAAAAACAAATTATTTCTTGGTCATATTCAATTGTATAAGGTTTAAGAGGGAAATCTAACCTGTAGCCATTCTTTTGGAATATTAAGGATTACAATTGTCAAAGAAAAAAGTGAAGGAAAAGCAGATGCTAAACTCATCAAATGAAGAGCCACAGAGCAGTGGGGAAAGTTGGACATATCAAAATGTGCACCTGGAAATTGATGATGAGCTGAAATGGGGCTGCTAAATTAATATCTATTCTTTCCTTTTAATATTGGCTTCTAACCTGTAAGGTTGGAGAAAGCCATTTTTCTGCTTCTCTTAATTGAACAGTAGAATTGATGCTGAGAATTAGTCTAATGACTTTTCTTTCCTTACTTGATAAATTGGTTGAAGTGGTAATAAAAAATAAAATTAGGAGACATATAGATGAGTGTTGTGATACAATAGCTATCCATCAGCACAGCCTTTGTAGAGAAAAAAAGAACTATAAAGATAATTTCTTGAGCTTGTCAACAAATAATAAAATACAATCATTAGATTTTTTTCCCTTTAATGGCAGTTTTTGAAAAAGACCTAACAAGGTGCTTGAATAGATTGACTTCTATATGAGGAAAAAGCTACGAGACTTTTTAGAGGAAAGATAAATAATAAAAATAGAAGTTTAATAAATAAAAGGGAGATCAGTTCCTTTTTATTTTTTCAGTTATAAGAACGAGTCAGTGAGTTGCAAACACACAAAATAGGAAACAGTCCTTTTATGGAACTTGTAATTTACTTCTGGCTCAGAAGTAGCACGTATTTGGATTTATATGGTTTTATGAAGCAGTAAAGCAGTTAAAGCATGCAGCAGGGGTGAGGGACAGCAATGAGTTCCCCCCTCATTACAGAGCACTTGTCCAGCCTGGGCCCCTTGTCTGAAATACCTGGGAGATAAAATAATGCACACCTGCCCCTCACTGTGAGCAGGCTGCACCTTGTGTCTGAGACACAGCCCTCACTGAAATCCAGGGGCATTTTTCAAACTAACATAAGAGAAAATTGCTTTATTTAGTGATGTACATTCTTTTTTTTCATGCAATGGAACACAAATCCTGGCAAAGCCATGTTTTGGTGCCCTGTGTGTCACAGCCCACAAATCACCCCAAAAGCTGTGATCCTTTTACAGATTACAGGCACGAGGCTCTCTGTGGTTGTTTCTGTGCCAATGCCTGTCCTGGCTGCACTCAGCATGTCTGAACTTCAACTGCAATATTGGGACCCTTCTGAAAAAATTATGGCAAGTGGTAAAATAAATGAAAAAGCCATGGCCAGTTAAAAAACAAACAAAAAAAACCCAAACAAATGAAGAAGAAAGTATCTGTGTCCTGCTCCTTTTATTTTCCCCCAATTTGCACTTCTGGAAGCACCTGCTGCCAGTCTGTGCTGGCTCAGGCTTCCTTCAGAGAAAAATTCCACCTGTGCCACTGTCCCTGCTGAAAGCCCTGCCCAGAGGCTGAACCTCACTGCTCCCAGAAAGGAAATGGGTGACAGGGATGATATTGTGGGTACAAATGTTAAAAAGGTAATCACAAATGTTATTTCATTTCTTGAAAAAGTGCTAAAAGACTGTCTTATAGCTGATGTGATGATATTACACTCTTTCTGCATTTTGATGTTTTTTTTCTCTGTATGGCTCATGTTAACATTCAGAAGTCGTCTAATTTATTTTATTTTATTTATTGGATGGGGTCAGGCACTTTGTAAATTATGGGCTGCATTCTCAGTGAATCAAAATATTTAGGTTGCTTGTGTGCTTCAGTCCTTGGCATCGTGTCACTAATTACTTTAACACAGCTCTGAAATAATGACAAAAAGAAAACGCATCGAAAAGAAAGAGAAATTAAACTTTGTACAACAAAACAAAAGCCACATTAGAAATAGAAAATGTTATTGAAAGCAAAAAGTGGGTGACCAAATGTGCAGTCTGGATTCAGTACAATGTTACATGGCAAGAGAAGAGACACTCAGCTCTGGATCCTCTCCAGGCAGAGGAAAATTTATGACATAAATTTGCTTTGATAAACATCCCTGAGAAACGTCTTTGTATTTTTATCTTAATGAATGTCTGTTTGTCTCAGCCTAGTGGTCTTTTTTTTTTTCCTGTGTTTTTTATATTCTTTTATATCTCCTTTCTGATTCTTTTATATTCTGAATATACCTCAATGGCAAGTGCTGAAGATCTGTCTTGGCAGCTAATTGGTGCTGGGAAGCAGTCAGCCCTGGGCCTGGGCTGCATTAGGGCTCCTGGAGAGGCTCCCCAGATATTCTGATTTCCCCATATTTATGCTTCAGGACTCTGTGGCAGTATTTTCTCTGGTTTTCCCTGCACAAGGCACAGAAGCATTCCCTGGGGCCTGCAGCGTTCCAGCCTGGCAATGTTTCTGTCCCAGGTAATGAGAGATGAGGAGCAAGAGTTAAGCCCCCATAGAAAGAGCAATAACAAGCCATTGCTCTGCTTTATACCATACTTAGGTATTTATTTCTCTCTAATAGAGGCTGAATTGAAGTCTGTGTGCTGAAAGTAGGAGTTGAGATTTTGCTCTTACTCAGAAGTGGAAAATCACTTATGAAACTTCATCAGAGCCCCGTTAAAATAAATTAAGGCTTACATATGCTTTTGTAACTTGGTAAGTGAGCTGTAACTCCACATACTCATTGATTGCTGATCACTGCTCAAGGTGTGAGATGGCAATGTGCTTTACATCTCCTTCCCTTGCATTTAATGGCATTAGAATTGCTGCTTAATTTAGAGTTTGATCTTCACAGGGACTCGTATAACAAGTTAAATATCAATTGACTGCATTTAATAAACACTGACTTGTATTTATCTTATCACAGACTGTATACATAATGTAGGGTCTCATGCATGGCACACTAGAAAGGAATTTAGTTCCAAATTTGTTCTGAATTTGACATTTCAGTATTTCTATTTATGAAACATTTTCTAGATAGCAGTTATATGAATCCTTATGATTGTACAGACTAAAAGAGAATGGAATAGATAAAGAGTTTACAGAAGGTAGGAATGGTACCTCTTCTTGTGTTCTAATTGTAATTGCAGTCTAACTGGTTCAGATAGAGGATATTTCTTACAAAAGGCCAAATTCTTCACTGTTCCTCCAGTAAAAAGTGAATACCTAATGGTCATATTATTTGAAAGAGCTTTATATTGCTCCATTTTTTAATCCAGTGAAGGAAGGGCAACCATGAATTAAACTCAGCTTGAGTCATGCACACCTGCAAAGAGTTCAATCTGGTTAGCTCAGGGTGGCTGCAGCTCTGTGCTAAAAGTGTCACAAGTGACTGCAGGGGCACTCCAGGGAAACCACTTCTAGTAAGGGCAGCAGACAGGCAGTGTGTGTGTGGGTGTGCAGAATCTGGATGGCAAACACCACAGCAAACCTCATGACCACAAGGGGAAGGCTGGAATGCCTTCACAAAACACATTTCTGGGTGAGGTGGACTGCTCCAAAAACAGCCCTGCACTTCTGGCTGCATGTTGCTTGATGATCCATGGAAGCAAAGCTGTCTGCTTCAAACCCAGAGCCCTCGGTGTACGAGTTAGAGCAGAGGGGAAAAAGCAGTGGGATTAGAAATAGACACAAAATGTGATGACTAGCCTGGTTCAGTGGGTCAGCCAGAAAAGGGACAGAATTGTTGTTGTGGGAGTGATGAGGATGTGGTGGGATAAGTGCTGTGAGAGCCATGGAGAAAGGCCCAGTGGGTCCAGCAGGGAGATCTCAGTTTCAGGGCACTGGGAATCAGCTCCACAATTATTGTCCACCATTGAAATGGAATCAGCTCCACAATTATTGTCCACCATTGAAATGGAATCAGCTCCACAATTATTGTCCACCATTGAAATGGAATCAGCTCCACAATTATTGTCCACCATTGAAATGGAATCAGCTCCACAATTATTGTCCACCATTGAAATGGAATCAGCTCCACAATTATTGTCCACCATTGAAATGGAATCAGCTCCACAATTATTGTCCACCATTGAAATGGAATCAGCTCCACAATTATTGTCCACCATTGCAAATGGAATCAGCTCCACAATTATTGTCCACCATTGAAATGGAATCAGCTCCACAATTATTGTCCACCATTGCAAATAGACCAGAGTTGTGGGTTCAGGATACTCAGGCTCATTATCCACCATTGCAAACATATCAAAGTTTTGGGTTCGGGGTACTCAGGCTCATTGTCTACCATTGCAAATAGACCAATGTTGGGTTTAGGATCCTCAGATTCATCATCTACCATTGCAAATACATCAAAGCTGTGGGTTTGAGATACTCAAGCTCATTGTCTACCATTGCAAATACACCAAAGTTGGGTTCAGGATACTCAGATTCATTGTGTACCATTGCAAATAGACCAAAGTTGTGGGTTTAGTTTATTCAGGCTCATCATCCACCATTGCAATAGATCAAAGTTGGGTTTAAGTTACTCAAGCTCATTATTTACCATTGCAAATACACCAAAGTTGGGTTCAGGATACTCAGCCTCATTGTCTACCACTGCAAACAGACCAAGGTTGTGGGTTTGGGATGCTCAGGTTCATCATCTACCATTACAAATAGACCAAAGTTGTGGATTTAGGATACTCAGGTTCATCATCTACCATTGCAAATACACCAAAGTTGTGGGTTTAGGATACTCAGGTTCATCATCTACCATTGCAAACAGAGCAGAGCTGTGGGTTTGGGATGCTCAGGCTCATTGTCTACCATTGCAAACAGAGCAGAGCTGTGGGTTTGGGATGCTCAGGCTCATTGTCTACCATTGCAAACAGACCAGAGCTGTGGGTTTGGGATGCTCAGGTTCATCATCTACCATTGCAAACAGAGCAGAGCTGTGGGTTTAGGATGCTCAGGCCCAGAAGCTGACATTGCCTGTTAAATGGTGATGCCCACCAGCCCCTGCTCTGCACAAGCACCAGGAGCAGGGATCATTCTCTTGGCTGGGAGTCTCTGTGCATGCTGGGTGTGGTGGCACACAGAACCTTCATGAGGAACTGTAAATTTGCAATCCAGTTATTTTCTTAAGTAATTTCAATCACAGTTCCTATCCATGGGTATGTTCTCTATTTTTGTGACTTTTTTTTTTCATGGTCCTGGTTTTGCTTAATTTTTTTTTTCAAACTGCTTCTGTGCAGACCAAGGGTACTAAGATAAACAGCAAAGAGACCTTTTATATAGAAATAATAAAAAAATAATAATCCCCAAAACAGAGAGGGATAAGAGAGTGAGAAACCAACACACAACACAAAACCAGGATTGTGCCGCCTCACTAATATATTTTGGTTTTACAATTAAAAGTTACTTATTGCTAAAATAGATATGTAATTTAATTCTCAATGTGTTTACATGCACTATTTTAATTCCTGAAAATCTCTATTTCTATTATAGTTTGAAAATATATTAATGTTGAGATTCCTTTAGCCTGGCTGATTCAGAGTGGACAGGATAAAAGAGTGAGATTCAGCCTCCTTTAAAAAAATAAATAGAGGCTTTATTGTGATATTCAGGGAAGTTTGAATTTAGATGAAGGTTCAGATTTCTTTTTAAGGGTAGCATCAGTCCCTTTTTACAGGGAGGGGTGCAGATGGTAGGGCCTTGCTAAAAGTGCAAGTGAATAACTGATAAATGAGGGCTTCCCACTTACAAATGAGAAGGTTTTACTTTTCCTTGAAGAAATGCAGTAAATTGAAAAACTCTAAATAGCACAGAAATTTCAGTCCTCCAGACCGCCTTCTCCTTCTCAGATTTTGCTCTACTATATTCAGCATTCAGTTTTGCCAACACTGAACATGCCTGATGTGGCATTTACATTCTTTAAAAAAGGCATGGATTAGTTTTATTTCGAAGAGTTAACTTCTCCTCTTGACACATGTACTTAATTCCCATTAATGGAAATGGCAGCTAGGCATGCACACTGGAAGGAAAAATCTGTTCCTAAGCATATGATCCAAACTGCATTGTAGCTAAACATTTCCATGCTCTGAAGTAAGCACTCATTATTTGCAAGATATTTCTCATAATAAATGCATCCACTCTCCCATAGTGTGTTGCAAACACCCTTTCTTACAGATTCCTCCTTAATGCTGCAGTTGTTTGGAGTGTGTGCCTAAAAAAGAAAATCCATTTAGGATCTTCGGAGTTTTGCATATTTTCTGTGAGAATTTTCCAGCAAATCGTTCTGTGGAACATCTTACATTGCCTTGGACTTGGTAGGTCTCTGTTATTAAAACCTACAGTGGAAATAACAAAACCCAAAAAGCTCTTCTTTCCTCCCCAGATCCCCCTTTGCTTACAGTATTGCAGTATATGCCAAAGGCACTAGACTGAAATGATATTATTTAAGGATTTTTTTAAAAAAATAATGTTTCATTTAAGATTTCCCTTCTTCCAGTATGCTTGTGTAAAGACTTGAGGATTCTGCCTGTGCAATATTCAGGAGTTACAGGATTTCTAACTTGAGCTGAGTGGATAATTGATTTTTTGGTTCACTTCTTGAACTGGAGAACCACAATAGCAAAAAAAAAAATCAGTTAAGCACAAAAATTCATACAGGAGTTTATGATTTCAGTCGTGCCCCCTCATCCAAATGAAAATCAGAGCTTTTTTTTAGTTCAACCCAAATTGTCCTCTTTTACTGGCCCTTTTTTGTTTGAGCACCCCTTAAAGGAAGCAAAACAAGAGAAATGAAGATTCACTGAATTATTAGGGGAGTAGTAAGTAAGAGGGTTTTCATTTTTCTCATCAGTTCAAGACATTTGAACTTGTCTGAATTCTCAGTTTGAGAAGAAAGAACTGTGAGCATTAAATGTGGAGGTTGCTGGTGGGTTTTGTAACTGCCACCCACTCAGTAAAAAGGGCCACCAGAGCTGCCTATTAGTAATCAAAAGTTTCAGAACAAGATAAAATTTCTTACGTTAAAAACTGGACAGTTTCATGTTATGTACATTTTCTTTCTTTCTCGGTGGTTATTTATCCAAATTTCTCAGTTTTTCCACTCTGATGTGCTAGCAGACTCTGTGACATGTCCTGGCAATTTCTAAAAAGCAAGCTAGAAGTCAATATGGAATGATTTTCAGAAGGGTTTCAAGATTCCCTCAAACCTTTTAACTTGCCTGTTCTCCATCTTGCAGATGCAGTTTAAATTCTTATGAGAAAGTAATTTCATCAGCAAGTCCATACTTAACTGTCTATATTGCAGTAATATATATATTATCC
The DNA here is from genome assembly GCA_009764595.1 of Geothlypis trichas. Lineage (NCBI taxonomy): Eukaryota > Metazoa > Chordata > Aves > Passeriformes > Parulidae > Geothlypis > Geothlypis trichas. The sequence goes on along the minus strand of CM019904.1, from coordinate 883,889 downwards.
ACATAATCCAGTGTAGGACAAGGATACCATAATACAGAATTACTACAACAGCTACAGTAAGTTGTTGTTTATTTCTCCTCTTTGGACACCACTTTGTTTGCCCCCAGTTATCTGGGAGTGGGAGCTCAGTGGCTGCAGAAAACATAAAAAGAAGCTAATGGGGAAGAAGGTACCTGAGCACCAAATTTATTGGGCTAAGAGTAATTGTAAACTAGGTTAAGTAAAAGAAGAGTTCATTCAGGGGAGAGATCTCAATTTCCTTTCTTTCTTCTATTTCCTGTCCCTTTCTCAGCTCTCCCTTTTGCTCAGTTATCTTCGTTTTCTCTCCCACTCTTCTATTTTTCTTTTTTTCCTCCTTTTAATATGATTCTTCCTCATCTAGCCCATGTCTTCTTCTAGAACTCCTGATGCTGATGGTGGCTGCTTTGGTTTATAATCATAGCTGAGAGCCAGCAATCCAGGAGCCCCAGTCCAGTGTGCTGGGAATAAAACCAGCTCGGGGGGTGTGTGATCAGTGTCCTGCAACAGCTCAGGTGGGAAATGATATGGGACAGGGTAAATACAGAACAGACACAGGAAGGACATGGTGGGACAAGGGCAGGTGTGGAACTGAGCTGGTGAAAGGATGAGAGGTTAGAGCTGAATGGAGCTCACACACAAAGTAAGGTTCTACCCAAATGCTCGAGATTTATCCTCCTTTTAATAAGAAGTGCTCCTAATTCTCTTCCAGATGTGGCTTCTGTGCAGCTTCACTCTGTGAACTCCTCCCAGGGCCAGGTGTGAGGGGAGGCAAGGCAAGGGCTGGGACAGAAGGAGCAGCATTTATGGATGGGCAGTGGTGCATCAAGGGGAAAGTGAAACACCAAGAAGAGGGGCCCTGCAGAGTGGGGGTACAGAAATGAAGCATGTTTTAAACAAAACGGGAAAAGTAAAAAAATCTGTGGGGAAAAAAGCTCAAATACACATATGTATTAAAAATATATATGTATGTTTCAGCAGCATAAGGGCTGGGAGGCATGTGGGGTCTTTGTTTTTCATCCTTTTGCTGGGGTTGGCTAACTGTGTCAACTTGGGCAAGCTACTAAGCCTGCCTGCATCTCAGTTTCCTTATTTGAGGCCAAATTCTCTTACTAAGTAGCCTCCTACTCCACACAGAGATTTGCTGATTTGAATGGAGCCCCTGCGGAGTGAGATACTTTTCAATACAAATAAAGTTTTGGAATCGGCCCTAATTATATTTATTACCTGCAGAGGAGTAATGCGATACTTAACATGGTTTGAGACCCTCAGATGAAAGAGAAAGTATTCGGAATTGTTCTTTTTAATCATCTGCTGCCTTTTCAAAGTTTACTCCACGGCTGTCCTAAAAGGGATAGCCACTAAAAAAACAAATGAAAAATCAGCGTAGACATTAACGGGTTTGCCAGGCTCCCGTGAATGGACCTCTGTGGGAAATAAGATTTGCTGGGGGCTGCCGATGGGAGCTGCTCTGCCGTGCCCCGCGGTGAGGAGCAGGAGATGTCGGAGATGCTGGTGGGGCTGGCAGGCTGGAGGTGCCCCTGCTCATCTCCTTTGTGCCGGGGCCGGGCCGGGCGCTCCGATGGATGCTGAGGAGCCCGACCCGGGAGCGGGATCATCCTGGTGATGAAAGGAGCAGCCCCGGCTCCCAGCTGGCAGTGCCTTTATAGCAGCGCTGGGCTGGGCGGCCTCCGCATGAGCCTGCTGCTTTCTACCATGTGCACCGAGCAGCAAATTAAACACTGGAGCTGTTGGATATTAAAAATAATAAGCTTTTCTATTTTGGTGGTTTTCTCAAGCCAGCGGGCATGAAAATGTTGAAAGTTTTATGGATGCTCCGCGCAAAATATGTGTGTATATTCCAAAAAGTAAACTTGCAATCTCCGTGCCACTGGGAGGCAGGGATGAGAGGGGTGGCAATGGCCCTAATCAAAGTGCTGTGGGGTCAGAACCACGTGGGTTTAGAAGGCCCTTAATGTTGTCCAGCTGCAGATGAAAGCGGGGAGGGGAAGAGAGAAAAGAATGAGGGCAGGGGAGCTGGAAAGAATGGGGTATAGATACGTGCTCCTGCGTGGGTGTGCGCGCACGTGTGTGCGAAAGAACAGGGCGCCCCATTTTTTTCTCTCTTTTTTTTGTTTTTCCTTTCCCCTGCCGGCCCTTGCGGGGAGCTGAGTGCCAGGCCGGGGCCGGGCCGGGCACAGCAGCCCCGGCCGATGCCCCCGGCTCGCTCGCTCGGGAGTTTTGCCCCGGGAGCGCCGTGCCCGCGCAGCGCGCAGGGATGCGCCGGTGCCCGCCGGGATGCGGGGGATGCCCGATCCCGATCCCTGCCTGCCCTCCCGGCCCGGCACGTTTCCATCGGGATAACTGGAGTGCTGCGCTCCGCCAGGCAGCCCAGGGGCTCCGCGCCTCGTCCACCTTGTTATCAGCGATTGTCTGGGCAGGGAATGGCACGGAGCGCGACCCAGGGGCTTTACCGCTCGCCCGGAGAGTCGGGGGGGAAAAGGGGGTGTGATTAAACGAGAAAAGCCCCAGCAGATGAACGGAAAGTTTATTTTTGTTGTTGTCTGAACACCCGTGTGTGTGCGTTCGTGTGCGCGCCCGCTGTTTTGGCATGTGGCTACCTTTTCCCTTGCACACAACGGGGCTGTTTGATGGAGTTTGGAGCTGAGGAAACTTTGGGTTTGTTGCCAGGACGGTTCGCAGCACTTTGTGGAAAGCAAGAGCTAACAGTGAGACCGACAGAGTGAGTGACAAGTTGTTTACAGGTTTCCTTGAAGGGGCCTCTGCTATATTTCAATCTGTCAAAGTTGCTTTTCTTCCCTCAGAACAATGCCTGATTGTTGTGCGGGTGATTTTTTTTTTTTTTTCTTTCCCCTACCCAAAGAGAGAGAGAAAGAGGGAGAGGGAAAGCCAGAGACCGGGAAGGGTGGGGGGAAAGGAATGAAAATTCTTCGGAGCACGAATGCCTTTGGTAACATTTTTATGTGTTTAATCTCGTGTCTCGGAGTTGAAATAGGGGAGTTGATAACTGTTTCCATTTAATCAGTCTGCTCTTGTTTTATCTTCTTTCTCCACTGATCTTCCTCAGCGCAGGGGATTTGCTCCTGCTTCGCCGCTTTAGGTGGATTGTCGGACTGCTTTTTGTTGTTTTCTTTTTTTTTTTTTTCCCTCCTCCCCCCTCCGCCCACCCCCCTTTATCCCCTCCACCCCTGCGCGTTTTGTAGGACCCTGAAGGAGTTGACTTTTCCCGTTTGGCGGCGGCGGGCGAGCGGGGCTGGCAGGGAAGGGACAGGCCCCCGGAGGTCGCGGCGGGGGGAGCGCTGCGCGGAGCGCGCTGCCCCTTTAAGAGACTGGTCAAGGAGCCCTCGCTCAGAGCGAGCCGGGAGGGAGGGAGGGAGAGGGAGGGAGGGAGAGAGCGAGCGAGAGAGAAAATCAATCGGTTTAGAAGGTTGGACTCACTTGACAGGTTCAGTTGGAGGCGACCATAGGTGGCTGCTGTGACAAAGGGAAATTGTGCTTTTCCAGCATGCTAACTGACCCTGATTTACCTCAGGAGTTTGAAAGGTGAGTCGAGTTGCTGGGGCGGGGGTGTGCGTATGCGTGTGGGGGTGTCTCTTCCCCTTTTTTATTATTTTTTTCCCCCTCCGGTTCTGTTTCGTGCTTTGTTTGTGACCGCACTATTATTTCTATTATTATTTTTTAATTCATCCGAGCACGCCTGCCGGCGCGCGTGGCGCGGATGGGCAGCCGGACACACGGACACGCGGGGCCGGGCGCGCAACTCGGGCAGGAGGCCGGGCGGGAGGGAGAGGATCGCGCTCCCTCCTCCGCGTCCCCCCGGTGCCGTGTCAGTGCCCGGGGTGGCGGCGGCCGCCGAGCCCCCGGCCCCGGGCGGCGCTCAGCTTTGTTCGGGGCCGCGGAGCCGCCGTGCCCTGCTGCCGCTCACCCTGCGCTGTTGCAGCCCGGCAGGGCGCTCCGAGGATGCCCGGTGGCGGCCAGGCTCCCGGGCATCCTCCAACTTCCAGCCCCAGGCTCCCGTCAAACTTGGGAAGGCGCTGTGCCGAGCACATGACCTTTTGTTGATCTAGCAGGAGCTATTATTTTTAGGCGAGTTAACATCGCAGCCCTCCGTCAGGAGGAGAACATCTTTCTGCCTGAGGAGAGAGCGCGGGGGGGGGAAGGAAAAAACAAACCGAAGGGAAAAAGTGAAACTCTTGCCTCCAAGTTTTGGCCGTCGCTTGTCTCGCGGAGTGTCAGGAGCCGGGTCTGGGGATGACGAGCGGGCTTCGAGGTGTGACGTAGATGAGCCCGACTCCCCCTGCCCGAAACAGGAGCCGTCCCTGCTTGGAATCCAGGTTTTGCTGTCACTGCTGGTGGCTTGTGACCTCCGAGAGTTCGGTTATCCTTGTTTCATACGGTCTGCTTCTCCCGAGATGTTTGGAAGCGTTTTCTCAGGCTCTCTCGTACGTCCGCGCGTTGATGGTCCCGCATCCCTCCCCTCCGGCTTCTTCTTGAGAGGTTATTAATAGCCCCTTGTGCGGCTGCAGTAAACAACCCAAACTTTCAATTCCAAGCAGTAAATGAAAGAATGCCAGGATGCGCGTTACTGAGGTTTTTCTCATCTTCGTGAAAGCTACCTCCTGTATAAACATTTGGTTGTATCTGACTATGCAATACAAGCTAGGTGCTAGACCAGCTGGTTAAAAATATGCTAAGTCAAGCTGTTCATCGTTCAAACCTACTGAATTTGATAGTAAAGGCATAGAAAAGAAGGCAAGATAAAAACATTTTAAGTGGGCTGAGGAACACGCATGCAAAGGAAGGACAGGAAAGAACACTTGAATTAAAAGATCGGAGAAAATTAAAATTTGGAAACGCAGAAAAGAACTATTTTAACACTTTCAATCCTTGTTCTGAAACTAGACCGCTTCCTTGCTAGAAAGTGAAATTGGCGAGGTTGCTCTACTCCAAGGCTGTCTTTAATGCAATTAATTTTCCAGACTTGGAGTACTTGGCGTTTTCCTTTGGTTTGTTAGCATTACAATAATAGGACGAAATTGGTTATGTTCACGTGCGCTGCATTAACTTAGTTCAACTACCTGAGGAAACTGTTACTGTTTCTGATGTCAAATTTGGCCTGGCATCATGCTCACGTATTTGTCTTTTTCATGCAATCCATAGATTCGCGTATTTCATGTGCCTCACTAAGTTTACACGTAGAAATTTATAAGCGAGCGATTTTGATCATTCTTTGAACTTCGTGATGCACACAATGCTTGTAAACTCTCTGAAGCAGAAAGGAGTCCTTTCATTTTCCTGCTGGGGGACTTTTTTTTAGCTGAAGTCTCTCTGCATTATAAATACAGATATTTATATAAATTTTATATATAAACAAGTCATTTGGGGCAACCATCATCCTTAGAATGAGCTTCTCTACTCCCTGCTTTTTTCTTCTTTTTTTTTTTTTTTTTGCCCCAGGCATACGTTTCATTTTCAGAGATCCCAGCTTTGCTCTTGTAAACATTCTAGTTAAATAATCAATACGCTGCTCTCCTTTTGCCATGCAGATAATAGCAAGCAGCAGAAATGGGAAGCAATAAAAATGAACCTCAGGACGTGCAATCTTTTGGAAAATTTATTTTTTTTTTAAACAATTTTCCCTCTGCAGTTGAAATTGGGGGATAGAGAGCAGTGTTTTTGTTAATCATTACCGTTTGTTTACATTGTGTGTGTTTGACTACAGTCACACACACACACAGGCACTGTCCATGTCATACGAGTGTGTTTGTCAGGGAGCAGCCACGAGGACACGCTTCTCCTGCACAGGGATCTCAGACCCACAAACGCCTGCACGGTTCTGTGTGTGTGTGTGTGTGCATGGTGCACAGATCATTGCTTTCTAGAGGTTTGTGGCAGGTTCTTCCTTGGATTCCCAGCCAGCAGCACAGACCTTGGAGCCCATTTCTGCAGTCTCTTGGCGTCCAGCTTGTCGTGGCAGCGTGTCCCAGTTCAGTTGTGTTCCTGTGACCCGTCTCCCACTGCTCTGTGGAGCTCGAGCAGCGGATGGCAAGGAGGGGAGGTTTGTCAGGCAGAGTTGTTCGCAGCTCAGATCTCAGAGCACCCGTGTGTCTCTCAGGAGGTCGCTCCTCTCTCCCCGTTGTCTTTCCCCTGAGCTTTCTGTGTGTCTCAGTGAGCTGCAAACACTTGAGAAACTTTCAGCCACCCCAGCTGAGGAGAGCTCAATTCAGGGGGCTTCTCTTCTGTGTCTGTGGCCATCAGCAGGGGGAATTTACGGTACGCACTTGGAATGAAAATGATCCTCGCTATCAGACAAATAAACACTCATTAATTCATTCAGCACCACTGCTAAATTGCAGTAGGTTTTGTGAATTAACATGTATAATTAATTACCGTGTCAAAATTGTGAGGATTTTCGTCCTTCCCTGAGAAGTTCCTTGCACGCCTTTATTTCTGTTTGTGGTTGTTCAGCTGCCTGATTGAGAGGAGCATCAGAATGCGTACGGTGAGGGGGATGATGTTTGCAGCAACATTGTGGGGAGATATTCTAGCTGGGATGTGCTCCGTGTGTTTCCCAGGGAAAGGGGAACTTCTGGGATGTGCTGTGTGAGCGCCTGTGGCACCCTGCATTGGCTCTAAAGGTCTTGAAAAGAATAAGTCTTTTGTTGTTTGATTTTTCTCCCTCTCTCTCTCTTTTTTTCTTTTTTTTCCTTTTTTTTTTTTTTTTAAGTTGGGTCATTATACTTAAATATAACAAGTCTGGCCACAATAGAAAGAAAGTTTAACTTCCCTGAGGACAAGGTAGAGACAATGCAGCCGGAACCATAGCAGACAGCAGGGAAATTTACAGAATGATAAAAACCCAGAAATGCCCAACGTAAAGTTTTAATGTCTTAATAAAATCTGATTAATGAAAAATAGATAAAGTGACTGCTTAACAATATCCCTAGAGTACGGAATGTTCTTAAACCTAACTTAATGACTGCATATTTACATTTCTCTGTAGGCTGAGAGAGAGGCTATGCTAGGCACCCAGACAGAGTGACATCCTTTCTCTTCTTCATTATTCCCTTCACTTTTTTCCCTCCTTGTTTTCAGCAAGCCAGTGGAAGGCAGAGTGGCACGGAGTGCTGGCGGAAGGAGGACGGGTGGGTTGGAGCCTCAGTAGGGGAAAAGGCAGAGCTGGAAAAGACAAAAGGCGTGGATGGGAGCAGTGGGGACGGGGACAGTGGAACAAGTTCGGCGTTGGCAGTCACCGGTGGCGCGCTCTCGGAGCGTTCCCCGTTCCGCTGAATAGCTTGGAGAGGGGAAAGGCTCAGGGATGTAAAGCAAGCCTCTGCTGGGAGGAAAAAAATATACTTAGCTGCTTTACTGCTGCACTGCACGAGTCATTTCAGACTCCCACTGAATTTATTTTGGGGTTGTACCAACACTGTCAAATGGAGAAGTCATTTTCTTAAAAGGAAACTTTGCGTATTCCTGAGTGCTTTTCTTAGCTAAAGTTACCCTAAAAGCTTTATTCTGCTGCATTTGCTGAGAATTTTGGAGAAAGAATAACACCTTCCCGTTGCTCGGCTCGCTCAGAGCGCTGCCCCGCTCTCCTAAAATCTACCTGTAGAAGTAGATCCTTTCATTTCAGAGATTACTGTCGAGCTGAGTATCTTTTAACTTCATTGAGACGTTTTGGGAAAAGGACTTGATTGCTCAAGTTCATGGTTCTAGGGATGTGGGATTTGAAGAATAGATAGAGTGCCGCTGTAAAGTTGCAGATACTGGTTTTTTGCAGTGACAAAAATGAACAGTTTTATTTCCCTGAGATAATTCTGCAGGAATTAATGCGTTTGCAGACTATTCATTAACGTCCTGCATGCACTAATTTAATTTGTTGTGCTTATGCTTGGCTAGGAAGAAGTTGACTGTTACAGATTACAGATTTTAATGAACATCTCAATAATTTACCAGTTGCTGAAATTGTGAACTAATCTTGGAAGGCAAAAGCCCAAATGAGAGAGCTGATGAGTGACACACCAGCCTGCACAATTCGACTGTTGTATTCATTGCATTTGAATCAAATTGGGAGTTTGGCATTACTAATTCTGGGTGGCTGGCTCATCATATGCATTCAAGGAGTTAATTAAAACACACACAAACACATACACAGTCTCCCACCAAGCATCTTGCGGTGTTTATGTGCGTAGTGTGTTTGATTGGTACCTTTACATGGGCGAGGAATTGTTTTTCCTTCTCTTTCTGTCCAGAGATCTTAAATATATAACTAGTTTACAAAATATTTACTGCCTCTCGGGGAGCTTTAACGAGCATTTATGGCTTTATCATTTAGGAGGCACAGAGTATCTGCTTGAGTTACTTAAATGTGAAGCTGCCTGATAGGATAGGAATATGTGTCTGTGCAGTGTGATGTATCTGTAGGTGTATAAAATACACTTTCAACAATATTTATACGGGGAAAAGTGTGTCTCCTCCCAAGGTACAGTTACAGTTTCTCCACACGCTTTTCATGCTGGACTTGGAATATAGGGCAACTTTATGTTTGTGTGAGATACCTGTGCCTTCACAGCCGTTGCAGAAGTCAGTCTGACATCCTCTTGACTTTCAGTTTTATTTTATTTTGTTAATTTCTTGCTCGGGCCTGGTTGTAGCATAATTAACTCAGGAGTAGAAGGTGAAAAATGTTGTCGTGCTTTACCAGACTGGAAATATTCAATGCCTGTGAATTCTGCTACTGTAGTCAAGAGAAAAGAAGTGCTCACAGCAATTAATCAATAGCTGTAGTGCCTCTCTGATGATGGCAAGGAGTTTGTTGTTTAACAAGTAGCATCCTTAAAAGCAAAGAGTATTTCCCCTTAAAGTTCCTATGGATTTTTACCAAATGTGGAAAACTTGTGAAGTCTCCTTCCTACAAAAGGCAAAATTCTGTTGTACGCGAGTATGTTAAAACCCACAAGGCTGCAAAGCAAGCAGATCCTCGTCACATTACTGGATCACCCAGACCAGGACTTGTGGAACTTTGGGCTGTTTTTCTCTGGAGCTTTGGGTGGCTCTGGCACGCGCGGGGATTCACCGGCGGCGTTTGTCCAGTTCCATCTCCTCCCACGGCCCTGTTATCAAAACAACACCACCACCACCACCAAGTCCTCACCCACACCCCAAGCCGAGGGTGATGGAGCTGTCCCAGCTGTCCCACACCCTCCAGAGGGGCTGCCTTGCTCCAGGTGGCCTTGGGATGCCGTGGAGAGCCCCAGGCGCCGTAGCCTCCGCTGGAGACGCCGCTCGTCACCCCCTACCCAGCCCTGGTCACCCCTTCCGTGCCAGCTGGGCAGGTGGGAGTCCCCAGGAGCTGCTCCTGAGCCCACGTGGCCTTGGGACAGCGTGGAGTCCCGTGCACGGTGGCTCTTGGGAGACGGCAAATTCAGACGAGGCTCTGGAAGAGTTTTAGCGAGGCAGCGCTGCCTGCAGGGGCCATGGGACTTGAAAAGAATGTGAGAAGTGGATGGAAATTGTGAGGTGTGCAGGAGTAATTCAGAGAAGCTGCCTGTCTTTTTTTTTTTTTTTTGGATAGGTGCGAAATTTAATTATTCGATTGTTTTAAACAGACTAAGAAGGAAACGTTGAATTCGGTTTGCTAGAATTATCAGATGTTGATGTGAAGTTCAGGTGCTTCCCATGGTATTGGGGGAGCTGTTTGTTTTGATAGAAATTGGCAAACATTTTCCAGTGTCCTGGTTTTGATCTGGCTTGGCACTTCTCTTGAACTTGTCTTTTTGTCACCTCGTTTAAAGAAAAATAATAAGTCCAACATGATGATATTATTTTTGACTTGTGGGACTCAGAGGTAAAATGAAAATGAGGAAAAACTCGTGGCTCGCTTTGGAAGTTTGAAATTATATGGACCTTGTTTCCCTTAAAAGTACTGTGGGATTAATCAGGTAGCATTTCTTAATTCTCAATCTGTATTGATATTTTGCTATTTTTAAAATTTATGTTTAGTATTTTAAATTTATGTTTAGTATTCCAGATTTCCTTTTCATAGTTCAGGTTTTTTAAAGACCAAGTATTGAAATTCATTTTGGCATATGCCTTTTGAGATCTATAATAATTTTATTTTGTTTTGCCATGCAGTTCTGCTTTTGTGTCTTCTCAAGTTCATATAGACTATCTCAGTTTTTTGGGCTGTGTTTTTTTTCCTGGGATGTGGGTGTCTGACTGCTATTCGACCTAAATATACCATAAAATGTTGCCTTAGTGCTAATTTTCTTTGTGATTTTATTATAGTTTTATCATTACTCATTTGTTTCTGTCATAACATAATTCTGTTACATTTGGGGGCAAAAACATAAACAGACTGAATTGATATTTAATTTTCTTGTGTGAATACTCAGAATTCTTTTTAGTGGTGATGAACTTGAGGGAGAGATACGTGCTGGTTTTGTAGTTAAGAGCACTGTCTACATCTAGTGTTCTTCTTGGACCTTTGTAGCTCTACAGGAAAAAGCCCTTGGAATGTAGCTCATGTAAAGAGAAACCCATACAGTTTGTCATCCTCTTGGTTTCTTTGGTGCTGGCCTTAATTGTTTTAGGAATTTGGGAATGGAAAAACTGACCCAAGTTCCATTGATTCATCTCAGAGGTTGGGCATGGCCAAAGTTAATATCTGACAGCGAGCTGGACTTACTCACCATTGCCAGCAAAGAAAACCAAAACTAAGGAAAATATTAATGGTTCCAAACAATTTTTAATGCTTTTATTGCTTTTTTTCACCGTAGTTACATGGAAATATTTCACCAGTAATTTTTTGCCGGTTTAGCCGGCGAGCCTCCCGAGATGTTGGGGGCGTGCGCGCCCGTCCGCGCGGATTTGTGTTTGCCCTCCGTGGTCTGGGGAGTCTGCTGGGGCATGGAGGGACTGCACTGCAGCAGGGTGGGATGAGGTAAAACTCACTGCAGCAGGGTGGGATGAAGTAAAACTCACTGCAGCAGGGCGGGATGAGGTAAAACCCATCACAGTCTGAAAGACCCGAGTGCATCGCTGCACGCCATTTTTACACATTTGGGAGTATTCCTTGATTTAAGAGAGAGAGTGCATAATGAAGGGCAGGAAGCATTGGGTGTCCTCTGACCTTTAGGGCTGGCCTGCCTGGGTCAGGACTAAAGCCCTCGAGCTGAGCTTTGTGCTGGGAGGGAGCTGTGGGTCTGAGTGCTGTGTCAGGCTGCAGAGAGGTCTTCTGCTTCCAGATGAATTCCCTTAGTGTCCTCATTGCATTCACTTTGTGAAACAAGACTGAAAACATCTTCTCCCAAGAATTAGTGAGGTTTCAGTTCATCGGGTTTTATCCCTAAATTTTGATACCATGGCCTCAGCAGGGCAGAGGCTTTTTTGGATAGACATGAGATGTGTGGGAAGGTGATGGTTGGAAAGGGCGGAGGGAAGGATGTTCTTACCCGTTTTGCATGTCTATTAACAAACTGGGTCATTTTGCTGTGTTGTATTTACATGACTTGTTCCTGGGATGGTGTGAAATGTGAATCACCAAAACATGATGATTATTTAAAAAAAAAATAGGCTAAATGAAACATAGCTGAAATAGAACTGAAAGGCTAAATGAAATCAACTGAAAACAGAACATGCAACATTATTCTTTTGGTACAGTTTCCTTCTGCAGTTGCTGAGTAAAGCCAAATAGTTCTTTTTTTCCATGTCTGTTAAAAATATCTAGGCTTTTGAATTTGAATATAACAGGGACACGGAAAATACATTTCTCTCTTCAGGTTCAGGCTTTGATTTGTTTTTTGCTCCTGGGTTTTGGACCCTGAAGTAGAAATTGATGGTGTGTTTTCAAGAAGGCTACTGGTTCTCATCTTTGTCAAAACCCCATGAACATCGGGCTGATTCTGGTTTTACAACTGAGATTAGAATTTGGCAGAATTTCTCAGTGGAAGGCTCTCCTCCTTTGCTTATGTTTTGTAAGTTCTGCTCACTTTTTCTGTTCTTGCCTAAAGTCTGAAATGAATTGTGTGACTCGGGAATGCACATTAGGTGTTTGCATGAAATGCCAGGCAAATTATAGGGAAAATGCTGTGCCCCTCTGCAGTGAGTGTGCCATGCATCTCTTTTATAGATAATCTTCATGTGTATTAGTGTCATTGATTTAGTGTGTTTTTGTAGAGTGCAAGCATCCTGAATCAGGACCCCATTATGCTTGTCACTGTACAAACACAAAAAAAGAAGGTTTCTTTCCATTCCACAGAGCAGCCTTTGTGCTTAGAGCTTAGAGTAATATAAATGTGTCTTTGTATGGGGAAAATTCAGAAACAGGGAGTAGGTAAGAGATCCCTAGCATGGTTCATGAATGAGATTTCAGTCCTGAAGCCATGCTTAACAATTTATAAATTGAGCAATGTATGTGTATGGGTATTCTCTTTCTGATTTTTTTTTTCCTGACGCACGTATGGAGAAGTTGCTTTACTGTTACAAGTACTGATATTATTAATAATAGATTCATTCTTCCTGTAAAGTCTTTTGATTAGGAATTCAGAGCATTTGGTAAGCATTGATATACAAATCATGAAGATTTCTGTGCTTTTTAGATTGAGAAGCGAGATTAGCCTCAACCTATAGATGAGCAAACTGAGGAATTCTGTCACAAAATCTTTTACATGTGTGAGTTTAAAAAGTAGCGATGCTGACTGGCAGTCCTGTTTTTTAACCTTGAGACACCCTCCTTTTCCCTTCTTGAGAGCCTAAGAACTGCAAATTACAGACTTCTCCCTGTCCAATTATAATTTCTAAAGGTCTCATTCTAGCAAGATGAACTATAGTATTCAAATCGCTTAAGTATGTAAAATAGAGACTGTGGAGTATAATTAATAAAATAAATTAAAGGAGTGTTTGCAACCACAGTTGTATCGTTGAGGGCTGGGAGGGAACACTGTTTTTAGACCCTCCAGTTACCTGAGTTGCTTCTAAAGCAGCTCCTTACCTGGAGGCAGGTTTGGATAGCTGGAGTTGGGCAGCTGTACCTGCTAAATGCAGTAATTATTATTTTGCAGTAATTTGGGAAGCTGTGTGTGCTGCAAACAGGTAAACTTTGGCACTGAGGAACAGTTTACATCTTCAGCCGTGTGTACCAGAGCTGTCTTGGGTTTTATAACCTAAGGACCAGGCATGAGGTGAGCAGGGAAAAACTTCACGTGGAGGGTATTGATGTGAGGAACAGGCTCCTCTGGAAGTGGCAATGTAGACAGGCACAGTGAGCAAACCAGCCTAAAAGAGCAAAAAACCCTGCTGCAGAACACAAAATGCACTGTGGTTCTTCCCCAAACGTTTGACATCCACTTTTTAAATGAGATCTGAAATGAAGGAAGTGATACAGAGTTATTAAAAGGGAGGAATTATTTTCTTGTTCACATTAAAAGTTGTTCTGATCTGTTTTAGTGGTTTTTCCCTTATTTCCAAGTGCACACTCTGTGAGAGCAGAGCTGAAGTGCTGAGGTCTGCAGGTAGCTTTACATGCAGGCTGAGTGCTGCATCCTTTCCTACACACTGTTGAGAAAATGGGTATAAACCGAGGTAGCCTGGGTGGATTTGATCTCTGCTGCCTTTGAATATCATGACTAAGCTGTTAAGTTATTCTCTTTGATGAGCTTTTTAAGAGTGACATTACTTTCAAGATAATGGATTATGATCAGGCCAGCTCCGTGGTGTTCAGTCGCTGTTTTTCAGCAGTGTGTTCACAAAGCCCTGTTTTGTGATAGGGCCAGTCCAGGCTTCCTTTAAAAAGGTGCCCATTCATTCTGAGTGTTTGGGCTCAGTAGCACTGGAGTTCAGTGTCAGGTCCTGAAAATGCAAGCCTAATTAATTAATTAACGTCCTGCTGAACCCCATGGAAAGGGCTGGTGTTCTTCACCCCAGTCCTCCAGGGTGGCATGAAAATGTGAGGAGCAGAATCCTGACTTCCCTTACCTGAAGCAATTGCCCATGGGTTGCAGTGTCACCAGAGTTTCCAAGGCATCAGGAGGGATTTCTGCAGGCTTCAGCAGATTGGGGATTTTGGGAGTTCCCTGTTGCTGTGCTTTGACAACAGGTTAACTCTCTTTTTCTCCTAAACAACAAGTGTGCCTGGCAGATCAGAATGATCTCAATGGCCATGATGAAAATTTACCTGAATTATGCCAGAGCTAACATCTGGCCCTTAGTGGACTTGGCACTGCACAGAAAATCAATCTTTGTTTTGAAACTGTGTGTTTCCTAAGGTACTAATTCCCAGTTGTGGCCAGCAAGGCCTATGGAGAGACTGCTGCACAAAAATGCCTTCTTCCAAATATACATTTGTTTGATAACCCCAGTTTTCCAAAGTGTGACCTCTGTTAATTTGTCACCAGGCAAATTATTGTCACCTGTTCACTGATTCCATGAGAAGCCCAGGCAGACAGCAGAGCCCCATGCTGGTAAGCATTTCTGGTTTTGCTGTTTGTGGTAATAAGCAACCCACTTAGAAACTGACTGAGGTGAGGTGCATGAGTTGTCCAGGGTAGCAGGAACAGGTTCATCTTGTCTGGAACTGACTCCTCTGGAGCAGCTGAGCCTATCTGGTGTTTACTTTTTAAATAAGCTAAATGGTTATCAGATAAGAAAGACAAAGTCTTTGTCTTAAAATTACCTACAGAGTTTCCTGCTAGATGTTTCTTAGAAAGATGAAAACAAGATGAATGGAGTTTCTGCTGTTGTGTTTGGGTAGAATTTGATGTGGAAGCCTGTGTTTTTAAAAGCTGCTATAAGCACTTAGAGCATAACAGAGAATTATTTTAAGAAGGAGATAAATACAATAGATTTTTACATACATGTGCAGTCTATTGAAAGGCCATCCAGAGCACCGATACCAATTTAAGAAGATGATCTTTTGCCTTGGTTATACATCTGGGAGGTATTAGCTGAACATTTTGTGGAGAACTGTGAATACCTCAGTTGCCAGTTGTCTAAAGTGCAGCTAATGATTGCTTCAGTGCCAGTGTTGTGATGGCTGGAACCTGGGCCTGAATATGAATACAAAGAACTCCATCTGAAAAAAACGCGTGTGCGCACACACTCCTTATACAAAACAGATTTCAACCATCTGCTTGGCACTGAGCTCTGCAGCCATGGGCTCTGATATGAAAGGGAGCACTGTCCAGATTATGGAGGGTATCACTTTCACTGGCACCTTAGGAAAATCCCAGTGTTTCAGAAAGCTCGTTTGTCCGGTGGTTTTCTTCGGTGCAGTAATGCAAACAAAACCCTTTTAGCCAAAATTTTGTGTCTGCCGCCGTTCCTCTGATGGCAGCATCCGCCTCACCCTTGCAACAGATATTTTGTGGTGAGGAAAGTTTGTGTTCTGCACCTCAGCATTTCCAAGTGTATCAGAGGAGGCTGGATGAGTGGCCCTTGGAGCTGACACCCCAGATGGTTTATGACACACAGCACTGTTTGCTCAGGAATACGTTGTGTGGCAGAGTCTGTTGCCCAAGCACTGCAGAGCGTGTCAAATCAGCGTGGAAGTTAATGGACCAAAAGCTCTTCTGAATTTAACACTTTCCCATTTGATCGGAATTTACAGCTCTAAACCAGGACCACGGGCTTCCTTTAGTGGTGCAGTGGTGGAGAGTACAGTTGATACCATAAATTACAGGAATAGAATACAATCATTTTGATCCAGTTCGTCTGTGTAAAGGTTGAGAATAAATGAGACTGACTAAAAGCTTTGGTAAAATCCTATTTATGAAATGTACAGCTATATAAAATAAATTTTGAAAGTTAGGAGATTTGGGTATGTGGGAATTCAATACTCTGACCAGTTCATGTTTTACCCTTAAGTTAAGCAGAGGAAAATCCGCCATAAGAGAAAAATTAACAATCTGTGGAGCTTTCACTCTTTGTTAGAAATTGTCCATAAAATATGCAGGGCAAAACAGTTTCTCCTTTCCTTTTCTTCCTTGAAAATCCTTCTTTCCAAGGGCGTGATAGTACTTTCCCTTAGGTGCATGCTTGGGAGAAGATGGCAAAAATGTGTGTGCCCAAGCCTCTGTGTTTGGCCATCCCTTTAGTGCCACGTCACGTCAGTCCTGCACTGGTGACACCTTTGGACTGGCTGAGGGGTCCCTGCTGCAGTGTCTGGAGAGCTGCTAATGTCAGTGCATCATGTTTGTGGGTGCTTTCCTCAGTAAATGTACTGCTAGTTTATAGGTAGGGCTGGATTGTTTGCTTCCACGACATCAGGAGGGTGAATGAAAGGACTGATTGATATTTATGTTCTCATTTTAATGAAAATTTCATTTTCTGTACGTTACATGATCTCGAGAAAGTGCTGCTTTAAACTATTACATTTTATTAGCCTGAGCCTGGCTTTTTGTGGAGAAGGTCCAAGATACTCAAAGACAGATAAAGTTGGATTTCTAGGGATGAAATTATGATAATATTGGAAACTTAAAAGCCTCTGCTTTAGTTTTAGTTGAATCGTGGTGTGTGGACAGCAAAAATCCCACTCTTTAAAAAAATGTGTGTGAAATAAGCCTTAACAGTATCAATGCATTCAGTCCCAGCAAGAAGATAGACTTGCAGCCCTCTCTCTGTGTTACACCCATTCCTTCTCCTCCTCAGATAGACTTGCAGCCCTCTCTCTGCATTACACCCATCCTTTCTCCTCCTCAGATAGACTTGCAGCCCTCTCTCTGTGTTATACCCATCCCTTCTCCTCCTCAGATAGACTTGCAGCCCTCTCTCTGCATTACACCCATCCTTTCTCCTCCTCAGATAGACTTGCAGCCCTCTCTCTGCATTACACCCATCCTTTCTCCTCCTCAGACAGACTTGCAGCCCTCTCTCTGTGTTACACCCATCCTTTCTCCTCCTCAGATAGACTTGCAGCCCTCTCTCTGTGTTATACCCATCCCTTCTCCTCCTCAGATAGACTTGCAGCCTCTCTCTGTGTTATACCCATCCTTTCTCCTCCTCAGATAGACTTGCAGCCCTCTCTCTGTGTTATACCCATCCTTTCTCCTCCTCAGATAGACTTGCAGCCCTCTCTCTGTGTTATACCCATCCTTTCTCCTCCTCAGATAGACTTGCAGCCCTCTCTCTGTGTTACACCCATCCTTTCTCCTCCTCAGATAGACTTGCAGCCCTCTCTCTGTATTACCACCCATCCTTTCTCCTCCTCAGCTGCTTCCCTGCCACATTCTCCCCACTTGCAGTCACACTTGCTTTCTCTGTTTTTAGGAGGAATCCTGTTATTCTCCCAGGTGGGGATTAAAACAATAAACCTGTTAAGCTTAAGGAAGCTCTGAGGCCCTTTCAGTGATGATCCAGATGGAAAGAAAGCCAGTTCTGCCACCACAGGGTCACCCTGTAGCAGCTCCACTGGAGCTGTTGAACCATCTCATTGATGAAGAGCTCCTCATGCTGTGTGCCATAAAATGGGTTTCTTCAGGAGTGGGCAACAGCAGCCTGTTGGGCACTAATGATTGCACAAGAATGGGCTCCTGTATTCAGGGATGGGGAGAAGGAACTCTGTAAAAAAAAAAAATCCAGTTTTGAGTGAATTCATAATGAGACCTTTGCTGCTCAGCCTTCGTGCTCTTTGAAATTTTAGAGGGGAAAGTTTTCTTGACCAATGTCAACAGTTTGGTAATTTTCGTTGCTTCCCCTCCTCCCTTTAGGTAATATAGTCGTATTTATTGACAGTTTATTTTCTGTAGATTCCTCCAGTCCTCTGTGGTTGGGAGGGATTTCTGGAGTGGCTGCATGGCAAGGTAAATTAGAGATGGCAGTTGGTGGTGTGGGAGGAAGGGTTGGGAGAAGGAGGAGGCAGAGGGTAGGAGAATGCAGCTACAGTTTTTAAACAACCTCCCAATTGTCCCCCTTTTTATTAAAATGGCAGCTTTTAAAGCCAGACCCCTGAAATGTTTAATTTGATTTGCACTGTTAAGGTTAAATTTCCCCTATGCTCTAAATACAAGATGAGCAAAAATCTTGCCCTCTCCCTTCTTTTTTTTTTCTTCTCTTTTTCATTTCTTCTTTCTTTTGCAGCACTGAAATTCTGGTTGTCTCTTTCTGGTCTCTTTGTGTTGGTTTTAAGGAAACTGCTGCATTCCATCACCCTTCCCACTAAAATTTAGCTCTGTGACCTATGGAAATCTTGAGATGGAGAGAGGCTGGTTTTCAGAGGATGCTCTGGTGATTTTCAGTGAGTTTGGTGTTACCATCAGATTACAGCTGCATCTGCATTAAACCTGGGTGCAGATGACCAGGTTTAATGGTTGGACCTCAACCCTCCTTGTGGTCTGTCTTTTCCATAATCCCAAATAAAGGGGGGTTTGCAATATGCAGGTGCCAGATGGCAATGGCATGGCAGCCTGCCAGGGTTGGATGGTGTAACTCCAGCCTGTAAGGAAGGTGAGCTCAGGGATGTGGCAGTGCAGGAATTGGGAATGCCTTGGAATTGGGGTCAGGGACATGGCAGTGCAGAAATTGGGAATCCCATGGGTTTGGGGTCAGGGATGTGGCAGTGCAGGAATTGGGAATGCCTTGGAATTGTGGTCAGGCATGTGGCAGTGCAGGAATTGGGAATCCCTTGGATTTGGAGTCAGGCACATGGCACTGCAGGAATTGGGAATCCCTTGGGTTTGGGGGTCAGGGACATGGCAGTGCAGGAATTGGGAATCCCATGGGTTTGGGGGTCAGGCACATGGCAGTGCAGGTGCTTGGGAATCCCTTGGGTTTGGGGTCAGGCATGTGGCAGTGCATAAATTGGGAATGCCTTGGATTTGGGAGTCAGGGACATGGCAGTGCAGGACTTTGGGAATCTCTTGGGTTTGGGGTCAGGCATGTGGCAGTGCAGGAATTGGAAATCCCTTGGAGGTTTACATTCATCCTGTGCCTTCCAGGAAGCCCCAGACAGGTACAGGTTTGGAAGTCTCCAGAAAAAAGTTGTCTCCTTGGTTTAAAAGGCTGCATAATGTAAATGGGGAACAGAGACACGCGGACCTCTTTCTTTGAAGAATGTCATTTATTGCAACAAACCAAACCTTTTTATGTTCCAGACTTCACCCAAAGCAAGCGCTCAGTGGCTGCCTGGCACTGCAGTGTTGCTGTCCCACATCCTTTTACCCAATCAGCTTTTGGGTCACCTGGTGTCCCCGGGTGTCCCCAAACAATCAGTGCCCCGTGCACGAGGTGACCAATGCCAGCCATGCATGGTTGTGTTTTGTACCTGCTTTGTGCTGCTAGCTGAGCCTTTCCCAGAGGGCTTCCTTCCTGTGGCTCACCAGGAGTGAGCAGGGCTCTCATCTCCCACAACACAACATCTGCACTTCCAGAGATCCTGGTGTTATATTTAGCACCAAAAGCAGGAGGAAGGCAGGAGCGTGTGTGTAGGAAGAGTGCATGATTTTCATCAAGAAATCAAAAATTGTTTGGGAAAACATTGCATGTGAGGCAGCCATACAAAGCACTTGGGAGTCCTTTTGGAATGATGGGGCACTTGTGAGTGCTTTTAATTGTTTGCTTCATGCAGTCTCTTTGGAAATATACCCCTTCCAGGGGTATTTTAGGGAAAAACAAGAACTCATTTTTCCCTGTCCTTATTTTTGTCTGTTTGAAACATCCCAGTGAGTGGCTGAAATAAAATTTTTCTGTTTTTAAACCCAGTATCAGGTAGAGTTCAGCAAGCCAAGACAAGTGCATTGTAACTGAGAACCACTGTGCAAATTACCTGTTTTTCCTTTGAGATGCAAACAACGAAGGGTGAAAAGGAGGCTCCGTGTGGCACCAAGGGTGATTCTTGTTTTGTAATTTTTAATTTTAGGAACACCTGGGGAGAGCAGCAGGTAAATGTTCGATGTTCCCAGGTGCCTGTGCCAGTCCAGCTCTCAGCTTTGGAAAGGAGAACAAGGGCTGGGTGCAGAGCGCCGTGCTCGCTCCCACCTCCAGAGCTTGCACTGCTGGCTCTGGCAGCTCTGCTAGTGGGAACACCCGGGAAGTTTGCTCTTCCTCTGCCTTGGCGGGGCGGTGTGAATGAACAGAGGCTGTGCTGTCCCCAGCCCACACAGACCCCACATTCATGTGCCCCCGTGGGGCTGTGCCCAGCGCCCGCTGCCGACAATGGGAGCCTCTCCTGGACCGCCACGGCTCTTGGACCGGGCGCATCCGACGGGAGGAAAATAAAGTGAAGTGTTGTTGGCCGTGCCTATTGATGCTTTTCCTGGCACAAAGTGCTGCCGAGAATTGTTCCTCGATGAAATGCAGTTGCATCTCAGCCTTACATTTATTAGCTTTTCAAAGGAGGGATAACCAAAGTGGACATATGGGGTATTTGAAGTGTGATTGTGTGAGACTAAGATAATTTCAGGAGAATAGCTTAAGTCGCGGGATATGTGTGATGCCCTTTGTATACGAGATGTGGGATTGTGGAATTTATTTTGCATGCGCTGGTTCTCACTGAGAAGGAATCCAGAATACAAATATATAGTCATATTTAGAATATGTGAGGAGTGCAGCCTCGCTGCTGTAGACTTCAAGACCTGTTAATCAGGCCTGATAGTGATGTGATCTCTGGAAATACTTCAGTTAAGTAGGTTTAATCCTTATTAACAGTAAGTTGCTTGAAAACCATTTTGGGTAAAGTCTGGGAGGGAATATAGTAGACTGAACACGTAAATAAAGGCCAGCTCTGTTAGGCTTTGAGTGACTTTGATTCCTTTGAAGTTCTGTAGGTTTTGGACTTGCTAAAAGCATCAGGCCACGAGCAAAAGAATTTTCACCTCATCTTCAGTTTTTTCTGCTGTAATTTTCAGTGTCGTTTTCACATTAAAACGGGGCACTGCTTACGTTTCTGGTATATTTTAGGTGTTTCCCCAGCCCTCCCCATGACTTGGTTAAGCCATGTGAGACAGGAAGATTAAACAGTCTGCTTTTCTTAAAGCTCATTCTGGAGTGCCCAGGTGAAATGCTGGATGCAGTTTCTCTCTCCAGGTTTAGGAAAGTTTGCTGTTGGCTGCAGAGTGATTCAGCTGTGGATGGCTGTGCTCAGAGCCTGTTCCTAGCACAGAGGTGGCAGAGGGCAGTGCTTGTTTCTGGCCTGTTTCTGTGCTTTTTCTGTGCTTTCTCCCCATCCAGCAGGGTGGAGGGGAGGAATGGAGTGTCAGGGCTTTTGTCGCTACTGTTTTTTGGGAATGTTTCAAAGAACTATTTTGGAAGGTGATGGTGAGCTCGTTCCTACTATTTGCACTGCCTGGCCAAAACATTGTGCTCTTGTGTGAGGTAATAGATGTGGTTTGTGGTGGAATTATGAAAACATTGCTTTGTTATGATGATTGCAGAAGAAAAATCCCAACTGCATGGTAACGTATTTGTAATATTTTATTGAAGTGAAACGTGGAAAATACAGCATAGCTTGGAGTCCCCTTGGAATGACTTCATGTCTGGGGAATGAAGGAGCAATTGTGAAACACTGAAATGGGTGTACATGCCATCAGTTAAAGAATAGATTTTGGGCCATTTGAGTGTAGTTTAGTTTTTTTGTTATTGTTTGTGCTTTTTTGGAGTGGGGTTGTTCAGGATTTTTTAGTATCCCTGTTACTTGTTAATTCAGTGGGTAGCAGGATGCACTTTCACATGGCTAATAATCCAAATTAGAAGGCATATTTTTATTTTTTCCTGTAAAATGTGGGCAATATTACCTAAAAGATAAAAAAGGTGACTGCTGCTCCTGTAGGGTGAGGAATGGGACATGGTTAACACCTGACAGGTTCTGCACTGCAGTCACTGAAGGGTGTCCAGGTGGGTAGATAGAGGCAAGAGGACCCCAGACTCATTCCTCTCAATATCTGGTCTTGAGGTAAGGCACTCAGAAAAGTCAACAAGAGGAGATAAATGCTGTCAGTTCACACACTCCAACTGGGCAGGCTGAACTGCTGTGCTGACCAAGAGGTTTGAAATAATTTGTGATTTTTTTTTTTCTTTTTTTTTTTTTTTTCCTTGCTTGGATGCTTGGACCTTTGGGACCTTTGATGGGTTTTGGTTGGGGTTTTTTGTTTGTTTGTTTTTTTGTTTGGGGGGTTTTTGTTGCCTTTTTTTGTTTTTACTAAGGCTATACAATTAAAACAACACATTATGGCCGTGGCACTTGAACATCCTAGGTGTATAAAATTACTGGTTATCCTGCTTTGAGAATTTTATATGCCTGCTAGGTGGGTGCGTATTTCAGTTCTAAAGCTCTGCTTCATCTGCGTTTGGGGTGTTCAGATAATCAGGTCAGAATCCCTCAGTGTTCATTTGGAGTGTTTGTATGAGGAATGGGTGCCAGAGCTGCACTGAACAGTGTGTCACTGCACCAGCACACCAGCACTCTTACTTGCTCCATCTTCCTTTTTTGTGTGACTTTTTCCATCATTTCTGTTGTGCATTATGAAACACTAACATATTTGTCATTCAGAGAGCTAAAACTTGTGCAGTGTGTTCTTACTGCCTCTTGGTAATGACATGTCTCCTGTAAAGCAGAGCAGGATCTACAGCAGAGATGTAATGAATGACCCCAGCCAGTGGCTGTGATGTGCAATTGATTTCTGGTTTTTGAAAATATACCCTTAATAATTACTCATTTGGTGAAGTACCCCGTTCTTGTGTATATGAGCTGTGTGCAGAAAGGGGCATGATACACGTTATTACTCACATGGCTGTGTCAATAATGATACAAGATGTATAGATGTGAAAAATGGACTAGAACAAATCGTGGCAGAGAAATGAACTAAAATATTTTCCTTTAGGTAAATAGTGGCACTTTTTGGTGTGTTAAAAAACCACAATCTCAGAACAATTATATCAAAAAAACCTCTAAATGTGTTATAATCAAGTCCATGGAGTACTTTTTCTCCTTTGCCACTTCATAAAGTGATTGACCAAAGGTGCAGCATTACATTTCTTCTGTGAGGACAGCAGTGATATTTGGGTTCATGTTCTGTTTGCACAGGAATGTCCTTTTATAATGTCACAGGTCATAGCAGACTCCTGCAGCAGGGCAGTTAGACTGACAAGGTGTGGCTCTCTAGAAAATCACCACAGATTAATCCAAAAAGAGATATTAGAAAAAAAAAATTAATTGTCTATTTCTTTGCTTTTCATTTTTTTTAATTGATGTTGTAATTTATATTGTAAAAATTAGTGCCCAGAATTTCTTTGGAACCAGCTGAGATCTTTGCAGGGTTAGACATCCTGCTCAAGTCAAAAGGAGTTTTTACCTCTTGGGGGTCGTTTGGGCTCACAGAATCCCAGAATGGTTTGGGCTGGAAGGGACCTGAAAGTTCCAAAGCGAGGGATGGCACCCCTGGGTGTGGGTGCACCCAGCCTGGCCCTGGGCTGTGGGATGCTGCTCTTGGAGCATCCCTGGTCCTGCTGGGCACTGAGAAGGGAATGGAAGAAGGAATTGGCACAGGAGGGATGGGGTGGGACTGCTTACATGGGTCAGCTTGTGTGAGAGGCACAGCTGCCTGCTTTCTGTCCCATTTTTGGAATTTTAAATGGAGGGTGGCGTGACACTGGGCTCTTGCTGTTGGATTATTTTAAATTCTTTTGGGTTTTTTTAAGTGGTGGCAGCGGGTCACTGAGAGTTGCTTCCTTTTGTTCTGTGACCAGGGTGAAGGGGAAGGTTTGGTTGGCAATTTATAGCTTGGGAAGGTGCTGCTGGAAATATACAGAGGTAGCAAAAAAGGAGAGAAAAGGGAGACAAAGATTGTTTCAGTCTTTTTAAGGTGAACAGGTTTTGAGATTCATCACCAAGTGGAAACCAGTGAGGGACCAAGGGAAATGGTCCTGTTTATTTGCCCAGGCCTTCCCTTGCCTCTAAGCTATCATCAGCCTGATGCTGGTTGTCCTTCAGTGTATAATTAGCCTGGAAGTGAATGCTGGTATGGCCAAGTACTTCTTCAGAAAAAAATAAATAAGGGAAAAACGGGCTGCTGAGGAAGAAAAGGCTTGTGTGGCTTTCCAGACTTTTGGTTTGGACAGTGAGTGCATGGAACTCTGGAAACCAGAAATGTTCTGAGTGGAGGTCCAGGGAGGCTTCACTGGGAGCAGACTGGCTGGAACATGCCCCAGTTTGTTCTGATGATGGTGACATTTGTGCTTCTGTTGTGCCCCTTTGGTCTCAAGGTGCTCTGCAAATATTAAGGGATTAACTTGCACAATGGCACTGAGAAATAGGAATTATTGCTGCCCCCTTACAGTCCTGGGAGCTGGAGTCCCAGCTGTGCTTTGTCTGGAGAGAAGAGCTCACATCAATGTACCCCCGTGCATAGAGGCTTGAATGGGTCAGGAGGAAAAGCTGGGTTTCTGCTCAGGAGGAAGAGCTGGGTTTCTGCTCAGGAGGAAAGCTGGGTTTCTGCTCTGGAGGAAAAGCTGGGTTTCTGCTCTGGAGGAAGAGCTGGGTTTCTGCTCTGGAGGAAGAGCTGGGTTTCTGCTCTGGAGGAAAAGCTGGGTTTCTGCTCTGGAGGAAGAGTTGGGTTTCTGCTCTGGAGGGAAAGCTGGGTTTCTGCTCTGGAGGAAGAGCTGGGTTTCTGCTCTGGAGGAAGAGCTGGGTTTCTGCTCTGGAGGAAGAGCTGGGTTTCTGCTCTGGAGGAAAAGCTGGGTTTCTGCTCTGGAGGAAGAGTTGGGTTTCTGCTCTGGAGGAATAGTTGGGCTTCTGCTCTGGAGGGAAAGCTGGGTTACTGCTCTGGAGGAATAGTTGGGTTTCTGCTCTGGAGCCAAAGCTGGGTTTCTGCACTGGATGAAAAGCTGGGTGTCTGCTCTGGAGGAAGAGCTGGGTTTCTGCTCTGGAGGAAAAGCTGGGTTTCTGCTCTGGAGGAAGAGTTGGGTTTCTGCTCTGGAGGAAAAGCTGGGTTTCTGCTCTGGAGGAAGAGTTGGGTTTCTGCTCAGGAGGAAGAGTTGGGTTTCTGCTCTGGAGGAAGAGTTGGGTTTCTGCTCTGGAGGAAAAGCTGGGTTTCTGCTCTGGAGGAAGAGCTGGGTTTCTGCTCAGGAGGAAGAGTTGGGTTTCTGCTCTGGAGGAAGAGTTGGGTTTCTGCTCTGGAGGAAAAGCTGGGTTTCTGCTCAGGAGGAAGAGTTGGGTTTCTGCTCTGGAGGAAGAGTTGGGTTTCTGCTCAGGAGGAAGAGTTGGGTTTCTGCTCTGGAGGAAAAGCTGGGTTTCTGCTCTGGAGGAAGAGTTGGGTTTCTGCTCTGGAGGAAGAGCTGGGTTTCTGCTCTGGAGGAAGAGTTGGGTTTCTGCTCTGGAGGATAGGTTGCGTTTCTGCAGGCTCTGGAGTGTTTGAGTCTTCCCTTCACTGCCTTCACGTTGGGCTTAGTAGACAAACTTGCAACCTTCGAGGGACAGGAGGCAAAATTGTAATTAATTCATCCCTAATTGGCATAGCAGTGAGTAATTCTGCTTAATCCATTGCTTGCTGTGAGGATGGAGTAAAGCTGAACATGTGAAATGTGTGGAGGACAGGGGGAAGAGGGGGAGTGGGCAGGGAGAGATGGACACAGGCTGACATCTGTGAGGCCACATGGGGAGAAATACCTATAAAAATTAGAGACCTTTCTTATTTTCTCCTCAGATTGCCTCTTGACTTAATTGGGTGAAATGCAAAGAAATAGACAATTAATTTTTTTTTTTCAATCACTAAATTTTCTTTTCCCCTTCTTGTCTTTCATTCAGTCCATGAGAGTCTCTGGAGTGTGAAATGTGAAGACACCAAATTGGAATTAATTTTGCTTTTTCATTTAACAGATTGTGTTACATTAACACCACACCATTGCCAAGCAGCAAACCTTTCCTTTCCTCAGATGTTAGCTGCTAATACAGACTAAGAGCTGCTGAAAGAATGCTCCTACTGAAATGCTTTATTTGAGTTTCTCCTCCCTTGTGGCTCGAGCGGGCCCTGATTCTGCTGGGATGGATTCACACGAGCAGGCTCTCTGAGTTCTCTTTATTGCTTCCTGGCAAGTGAGCTGGGTTCTATTTCATATAACGTGGCCCGAGTTAGAATTTCAAAGCTCACTCAGTCCTCAGAGAGACCTTTGCAAGACTCTGCTCCCATCCCTAGGCAGGCACTAAACACTCCGAGGGCACAATTGAATCAATCAGGGCTGCTCATGTACAGAAAACCAAGATTCTGTCTGAGAGATGACAACTTTGATATCATGGTGTTCATTACCAGCCCAGGAACTGTTACTGCTCGTGTAACTGGATTATTAAATTGTTTGCTGATGACAAATCTTGTTTCCAATATTAAACATACATTCAGAGTCTTGGTGTAGTTCTCCTGGAAAGAATTACCTGTAAATCACATCACAGCATTCATTTTCTCTCCCTAAACTGTGTTTTACTCGCACTTGTGAGTGTGGGTTTATTTTTTTGTTTTATTTTCAGTCCTGGACGTTTAACCCAGGGTATGAGAGGCAGTTCTCAGTGCTCAGGACTGTTCAGTGAGGTGCTGCCATTGGAATTCCCCCTGTCCAGAACAGAAGCACACCTCAGTAGTTTGGATGGAATAGTTTGGATGGATTCCTTGGTTTCCTTTACTCAGTATAAATGTATTTATAGCCCAGGCTCCTGTAAGAGCAGCAGCCCATTCCCTGGCACCATCTCACTGATAGAAATACAAGTCTATTCCCTTCTTTTTTTGCCAGATTTGTGTCTCATCTCTCTGTAAGGTTCTGTTCCATTTCTGGCTTCCTGCCCTTTGAACTGGAAATTTCATATCTATTATTTAAAAGCTCCCGGGCTGTGACTGTAAACCTAAATTATTTGAATTTGAGAGCATCTGAGCAAAAACTATCTTTAAGGGATGGTTCTTTCAGCTGTGGTGCTGCTGTTTTTCCATCCTGATGACTGTAATCCCACTGCATTTGGAATTATCAGGGCTCAGTGTGGAGTTGTTGCCAGTGACAGAGGTCATGAGCCCAGTGAGCAGTCAGTCTGTTAAATGTGAGCAGAGCTCCTTTACTGTGTGTGTGTTCAGGGTGATGGGGCTGCCCAGCTGTGGAGCTGGCCTGCATCTCAGTTTGTGCAAAACCAGAGGGATGTGTTGGAGTGTGCTGGAAATGGCATCCTCAGGTGTGCCAGGCTTCAGCTGCTGCTGTGTTACACCTACAGCCCATGGAATGGCAGATCACCTGGTTCAGGTGGTGTTTTTACCTGGTTCAGGGTGGTTTTACCTGTATATTTTACCTGTATTTTTGCCATTCTCAGGTGTGAAAGGCTTGAGCTGCTGGTATGTTATACCTACAACCCATGGAGATGGCAAATCACCTGGTTCAGGTGATATTTTTACCTGGTTCAGGGTGGTTTTACCTGTATATTTTACCTGTATTTTTACCTGCCATTCTCAGCTGCTGCTGGGTTATACCTACAGCCCATGGTGGTGGCAGATCACCTGGTTCAGGGTGTATTTTACCTGTATATTTTACCTGTATTTTTGCCATTCTCAGGTGTGAAAGACATGAGCTGCTGCTGGGTTGTACCTACAGTCCATGGAACGGGCAAATCACCTGGTTCAGGGTGTTTTTATCTGTATATTTTACCTGTATTTTTGCCATTCTCAGGTATAAAAGGCTTCAGCTATTGTCTGTTAGACCTACAGCCCATGGAGGTGGCACATCACCTGGTTCAGGGTGTTTTTACCTGGTTCAGGGTAGTTTTACCTGTATAATTTTACCTGTATTTTTACCTGCCATTCTCAGCTCCTGCTGTGTTACACCTACAGCCCATGGTGGTGGCACATCACCTGGTTCAGGTGATATTTTTACCTGGTTCAGGGTGTTTTTACCTGTGTATTTTACCTGTATTCTTACCTGCCATTCTCAGCTCCTGCTGTGTTACACCTACAGCCCATGGAGGTGGCAGATGACCTGGTTCAGGGTGTTTTTACCTGTGTATTTTACCTGTATTTTTGCCATTCTTAGGTGTAAAAGGCTTCAGCTACTGTCTGTTACACCTACAGCCCATGGAGGTGGGAAATTGCCTGGTTTAGGATATTTTTTCCTGTGTTTTTGCCATTCTCAGGTGTGAAGGGTTTCAGCTGCTGCTGGGTTGTACCTACAGCCCATGGAGGTGGCACATCTCCTGGTTCAGGGTGTTCTGACCTGTATATTTTACCTGTATTCTTTCTTGCCATTCTCAGCTGCTGCTGTGTTACACCTACAGCCCATGGTGGCAGAACATCACCTGGTTCAGGTGATATTTTTCCCTGATTCAGGGTATTTTTACCTGGTTCAGGTGATATTTTTACCTGGTTCAGGTGATATTTTTCCCTGGTTCAGGGTGTTTTTCCCTGGTTCAGGGTGTTTTGACCTGGTTCAGGGTATTTTTACCTGGTTCAGGTGATATTTTTCCCTGGTTCAGGGTATTTTTCCCTGGTTCAGGGTGTTTTTACCTGTAGACCATCTTCAAACTAAAGTAAACTGCTGTGCTTTGTAACCATGCAGCCTTTTCTGGATACTATTTCCAGATATTCTATTTGTAAAAAATTCCACTCCCTGCCTGTATCTTCCCTCTCCTATGAATCCTTTGCTTCCTTTTCTCTGTGATATAACCATACACATTCAGTGGTGTCAGACTGGCACTTTGCTGTGCTCCTCTTTGGACCCTGGTTGTTTTTTGAGGTGGGTGTGCCAGGTGTGTTTGGTGCCACTGCAGGGGATGAGGGTGTGTGACATCCATGGCTGCTGCAGCAAAGATGAGGGTGTGACAATCCATGGCTGCTGCAGCAAAGGGAGCTGGGGCTGTCCATGGAAGGGATCAAAGCAGGAACTTACTCAGTGGAATGATAAACTTAATTAGTGCAATGTCAGGTGTTGTACTCTGGCCACAGTATTTCCCAAAATTCTGAGAACTCTGTTTAGTGTGTGTGCTCAGCAATTCTGGACAGCAGTTGTCAGAATATTTTCTTCAAGGCTGAGTTGGATTTTGCCATGCAAACAATAATAGAGAATCCTGCTCTGATCCTGTGTGATGAGGACCTGAGATGGTGAGCACTTGGTGTGCTCCAGAGTTCATTTTCACAAAGTCTGGAATGATCTTTCCAAGTTTTTACTGTTAGGTTGTAAGCACTGACTTGCAGCAGAAGAAAATCACAGAACTGCAGAGGGAAGGGTGAAGTTTGTGTGTGTCAGCTTGGCTTTGGCAGTACCAAACAATGTGCTCTTTGTTTAGCACAGTTGAATGGCTTTAAATTAATTGTGGCTGCTGCAATACACGGGAAGGTAAAGAATGTAAAATATAACATTAGTAAGAAATGCTTTCCTTTTGGTGGATAACTGTTTTTGAGCTGCCTGGGAAATGCAGTGGCTGGACAGAATTCCCTTAGCAAGGCAGCTGCCTGCCCTGGAACTTTGCTGGGTTTAATCAGGGCTGATTGCACAGGTGGCAGTGACAACAATGGCAGATTTTCTGAGAAATCTATTATTTTCACAGTGCTGCTGATGGAAGAAACGCTTAGGAGCAGCTGATAATTAATGATCAATTTGGAGATTATCACCAACAATTTACAAAGGTTGACTTTTCCTTTAGAAGTCCCTTTGGATAAACTGGATGGTAAATTACCTGCCTAAGGCTTTTACTTTACTTGTGCTAATAAGATGAAAATGAATATGTTTGAAGAGCTCTGAACTGAACTTTTCAGACTGCCTGATAATCCATACGACTCTTCTTTAAACATCTTAAGTGAGTGAGCAAATAGAGACTATAATAAAATTGAGAACTGTCACGTGGGCACGTTACCACCCTGTCTGAGTAATGGGCCATGGCAAATGAGAGGCACTGCTGTCGAGTTCATATTCCCATTTTATGGCATGCATTAAATATTTGATCATCAGCCAGCAGAGGGGAACAATTGGGCTGAGAGTATCATTTGCAAATAGATGGGTGAGATTTAGATTGTCACAGGCTGAGCACGGGATGGAGAACTTGTGTGTCTTGGTCTCAGTGGCTGCTCTGTACTTTGTGCTGTGCAGAATTCCACAGGTCCCCTTCTGTATCTCCTCAGACTGGGAAGAGGAGTCAGTCATCTGTATTTCCTTCAGAGGGGACAGTAATCCCTGTTTACTTCACAGGAGAAGGGACATTTGAAGGATAATTAGTATTTGTAGGTGCTTTTAAGGATGATGAAAAGGGTAGTGCAGATATGGAATATTTGCTAATAAATTGGGTACAAGTAAAAAGAGGAATAAGATGAGTTTATAGATCTGTGGAGGTGCTTGGAGCCAGAGATGGGCTCCCAGTCAGATTTTCAGAAATCTATGGCTATCTTAATATCTGAAGCATATTTGAAATTCTCTTAGCAGCAAGGCAAACTATGGTTTTGGCACTTGAATATCTTTTAAAATCTGAATTGTGGGGTGGGAAGGAGGTGGAGTGAGGTCAGCAGCCTGGGAACAGCTGCACTTTCTGATTCCCCCTGCAAGGCAAGTGTGGAGATGGAGGCTGAGGGAGGAGAGAGGAGAAAGGTAAATTCATCTGCACATCTGAGGAGCTCCTGTGCAAGGGAGGGGTTTACAGAGTGCTGGAAATGCCAGCCAGTGAAACTGGGCACGAGTGGAAAGGATGCAGTGACATTCTCCTGCTAAATGCTGTGTTTAGGGGGTTTTGCTTGTTTAGGGTTTTTTTTGGGGTTGTTTTTTGTTTGGTTTTTTTTTGTTTTTTTGGTTTTTTGTTTTGTTTTTGTTTGTTGCGGTTTTGTTTTTTGGGTTTGGAGTTTTCTGTTTGTTTGAGGTTTTTTTTTTGGGGTTTTTTTTTTTTTGGTTCGGTTGTTTGGTTTCAATTATCACTGCCCAGAAAAGAGGGTTGAATGGATTTTAATGTAAATATAGTCATTAAATTAAAACAAAACATTATTAGAGTCTGTTGGGAGGACACCATGTAGGAACTTCCTTGAGAGTTGGACTCAATGAACCTTGTGGGTCCCTTCCCACTCTGAATATTCTGTGATTCTGTGGAACTTCATTCTGCAGCTTCAAAATGCAGTAGCTGATGAGAGAACTTAAATTTTGTCATCACTGAAGTGGCAGAGCACACAGACCCAGTGGGTAAATCAATGGTACAAGTAATTAATGCAAGCAGCAATCACCAATGGAGTGTTTCCTTTAAAGAAGGAAAATCTGAGCTGGCAGGGCATTTTATAAAGGCAGTTATTTATATATAATTCTTATCTCTTTTGTGAAACCAGAAAAGCTGGAGCCAGAGAGGTTCAGTGCATTATGTGGGATCACACGGGATGTTCCTGTCTCTGAATTCCCAGTCCTGGTTCCATGCTCCATCCTGGGGCACAGGAGGCACCCAGGAGTCACAGCCTGGTCACAGCTCCAGGGTTTGTGCTCTTGGCAGTCAGCAGTGCCAAAGGCCTCTGCTGTCCCTCAGAAATCAGTGTCTGATGTATTGCAGTCATTCCTTTCTCCAGGATTCATTCAGCAGCTCTAGAACCTGCCAGGTGACCCTTACCCAAACCAAAAGCTCCTTACTGCCTTTTTCAAACAGGATAGTGTATAAAACACAACCTTTCCTGTTGTTTTATAGGCAGTTGTGGCTGTTCACCTTGAAAACACAGATTATCACTATGTGATACTGTTTGTTAATGTAAGGTGCTGATGAGTCCAGGAATTTTCTCCATGCCCCAGTTCATTGTGACTGTAATTATTCCTGATCCATTGCTGTGGATGCGGCAGCTGTGCCATGGAGTGACCACAGGCATCCTCCAGTACAGAAGTTTTCTTTCTGGTGTTGCCTTCAGATAGATCTAAAGGCTTTCTGTTGCCCATGGTCTGCATTTTTACATGGCTGAATTGTTCTCACTGCCAAATCCATGGAGCTGTGTAGGAAAAACAGAAATTGATATATGTGTGGGGAGTGTAGAAGGGAGGGGAAAAAAGGTGGGAAGTAAGGAAGTTTGTTGATCATTTTTGGTTAAGAAATAAGTGAATTTTCTGAGATGCTCAGCACCTTCCAGAATCCAGGATTCCAGTGGTGCCTTTGGAATGCTCATTTCCCATGCAGTGGTCACTTTCCTCATGAGCCTTCTGACTTTTGTTTTAGATCTGAACATCTGCATTCAGACTCACTTACAGAGTAATTTAGTGTATCCCCAGCAGGGAGAGGGTTTTTGGTAGGAGAAGTCTTTTCAAGAAAGCTGTTACACCACTTGTTATGGCAATAGCAGCCAGGTTTACTTTACTGTAATGTGTGTTTATTCTTTTCAGAGGACTGTTGGTCTCATCTGAAGCTGGACTTGATGGCAATGTGTGCCTTGGACTGCTAAATTGTTCTAACACACCTCAGTAAAAGCAGTGGCAGGCCAGAGCATTTTAATGGTGGTTTTTCAGTCTGTTTGAAGGCAGTGTGATGGAAGGGGAAGAGTCCAATGTTTATTTGAAGATGTGTTTGAATGAATCTTCCTGCATCAATTTGCCAGTGTTAGAAAGAGGGGCTCTGCCCCCTTTAGATCACAAAGGCCTCTCAGTGGGGGAGGTTTTGGTGATGGAAAAAACAAAAAAAGGTTCCCGTGTGTGGTGGAGGAGGTAAAATAAACAAACACAGTGATGATTGCTGCTCTCCATCAGGGCCCCTTCATCCCTGCAGGCTCAGCCAGTGGGCAGCGTGTCAGCCAACTGTGCTGGGCTGGGGACAAAACTGCAAAGGGGAGCAGCATTCTCCGAGTTCCCATGGGGAAAAGGATGTTTCTGAGAGTGTTCTTAGAGGCAAGGATGTTCCTGAGAGTGTTCTTGGGGAGAGGGATGTTTCTGAGAGTTCCCTTGGAGGGAGGGATGTTTCTGAGAGTGTTCTTGGAGGGAAGGATGTTCCTGAGAGTGTTCTTGCAGGGAGGGATGTTTCTGAGAGTTCCCTTGGAGGGAGGGATGTTTCTGAGAGTGTTCTTGGGGGGAAGGATGTTCCTGAGAGTTTCCTTGGAGGGAAGGATGTTTCTGAGAGTTTTTTGGGGGGAAGGATGTTTCTGAGAGTTCCCTTGGAGGGAGGGATGTTTCTGAGAGTGTTCTTGGAAGGAGGGATGTTTCTGAGAGTTTTTTGGGGGGAAGGATGTTTCTGAGAGTTTTTGTGGAGGGAAGGATGTTTCTGAGAGTGTTCTTGGAGGGAGGGATGTTTCTGAGAGTTCTCTTGGAGGGAAGGATGTTCCTGAGAGTTCTCTTGGAGGGAAGGATGTTTCTGAGAGTTTCCTTGGAGGGAAGGATGTTCCTGAGAGTGTTCTTGGAGGGAAGGATGTTCCCTTCAGGCTTTTTCTCCTCTCTGCCCCACTCCACAGCTTCTCCAGAGCTTTTTTAGGTAGCCCACTTCTTGCAGGGATGATGCTGTGCCTGCCACTGCAGCTTTTCTGAATGAATATTGGGGACCCTTTATGATTCTTGGGGTTCATAAGGGAGGATCTCCATTTTCAGAGGTATCTCCATTTTCAGAGGGGTCTCCCATTTTCCTGTTTGGTGGTTTGTTTTTACCTTTCCTGCCAATATGCACTTGTTTGTGCAGGGATAAATGTGTGTTTATGGCTCAGAGCTGTGTTTTTCTTACCTAGCAGCTCCAGCAGTGTCTCGAGTTGGTTTGTTAAGCTGGGTAATTATCAGCTGGTTGTGATTGTTCTTTTCTCTTGCAATTTTACAGGTTTTTTTAGAATCAAACAAAGTAAGAAACCAGCTTTAGGTCAGTCCATGTACCTACATGAGGAAGTTGTTAGCATGTGCAAGCATTGGTTATTTAGCACAGGTTCTGGAAAGGGCCCAGTAGTGCTGGAAATGGAACATGGATGCTCAGAAATCAGGAAATTACAGCTGTGAAAGGGGCTTGTACAGCCCTGCTGTGAGGGAGCAGATGAGTGATTGCACCAGCCCTGTTTTTAATGTGGATCTTTAATTCTGACGTTTTTCTGAATAAAGCCTGGGAAAGGAGTGCAACAGCCCTGAGAGAACTGGAGCAGATTCTCAGTGCAGTGTGCTCAGTCAGTGAGGCAGGAGCCCTCACATCCTGCCATGCATTTTTGCATTTTCCCTCTTTTATCCCCCATTTGTTGGGCCAGAGATGATCCATGAGTGTGGATCATCTGAAGTAGGAGACAGGAATGCAAAACCGCCTGAACACTTGGAAAAAAGTTCATTTTCTCTCTTGGAATAGCAGAACGTCTGAGTAGAATTATTTTTATTTAAACAATTTTTGTTTTACTCTATTGGTATTTCAGAGTAATTTTCCGAGGCAGCAATTTTCACTGGTTTCTGAAAGGCAACATCTGGGCTTTGGAACAATCTCTTTTCAGCTTTGAAAATCCTACCTCAAATTGCTTCCACGTTATAAATGTTCAAAATATTTTTTTTTTGGGTGGTGTTTTTTTAGCATAATGGAAAGGCAACGATGTATTTATTCCCTGTGATTTTATCTTCAAGTTCAGTTTGATTTTTCTTTCTTGGGGTCTCCAGGATTATTTGTTCCTGGGCCAAGAATGCACCTGTCATGTACAAACCCTCCAGAAAGGGAGGAGCACGCACGTGGATGTGAACAAAAAGGAATAATAAAAATTCTGGGCAGCTGGAATTAACCTGGTGGGAAGAAAAGGTTTATATCCATTAGAGACATTGCTCTGCTAAAGTTTATTTTCTTTTCATAGCCCCCTTCATCACACACAGATGCAGAACTGATTTCAGTGTGTGTTGTTCTTAAAGGCACAAATGGATTCTCTGAGGCCTCATATCTGTTCCCACTAAACTTAATTAAAGGCTCAATATTTCAGTGATGCAAGTTTGTGCTATCAGTGGTTATCTGCTTTACTGGCATGATCAGTTTAGCCAGGAAACATGCAAGACAGCTGTGGATGGATGTGTTCATGTGTGCTTGTGGGCTTTTGCCTTTATTTTTTTTTACAAAGTGCTGATATAATGCAAATGTGGATGCAAGTGATGGTTGGAGCAGGAGTTAGATGAGAAGGTAGAATGATACTGCAAATTCAGGTGTGTAAACACCAGTGGATACCTTGAAAATCAATTTATAAATGTAATTTATAAAGGAAGGAAGGAAACACACATGCAGTGCAAAGTTAATATTCTGAACTGGAAGGAAACACACATGCAATGCAAAGTTAATATTCTGAACTGGAAGGAAACACACATGCAATGCAAAGTTATTATTCTGAACTGGAAGGAAACACACATGCAATGCAAAGTTAATATTCTGAACTTAACAGTAGGGAAACTGAGAGTGAAGTGGGGGAAAAAAGAAACTTCTAAAAATTTCTGTGTTTCTATTTGTGATTACACACAAACTCTGCAGAGGAAATGCTGCTTAGAAAATAGTTGAAATACCATTTGTTGAGTTTAGAGTTGAAATAAAGAAAGGGGAAAGAGAAGGGGTGTTGAAGCTCAGTGGCTGTTGCCTGGCTCTCACATCAGACACTGGCGTGGTGGAGGAATGGGAAAAGCTGTGTCACCTTCTACCAAGATCTCAGTCAAAATAATGGCTCCTCACACAGAAATCGGGGCATCTTTTGGGGGAGAATTCTTCTTATTAATGTGGATTCTACTGAAAGTAATTAATCATTTAACAATGCTTGAAGAAAAATTTGTCGGCTTGATTAGACAAATACTGAGAATGACCGAGAATAAGCTCCCAAAACTGCACAAGTTTTAATATTTACTAACTTTCCAAAATGAGCCCATCTTCCTCCAATTTCTTTGTAATAAGTTGGTCATAATTGTCATAATTTTAGAGCTGTTTGAAGTCCTTGCCTTTGTTTCTCTCAGTGGGAATTAGGTGTGCACATCTGTGTGTGGATTCCCTGTGTCTCCCACTAAGTGTCTGCAGCAGGACTGACGACTTTCCTGTCATTTTCAGGTATTAGTTTGTGCAGTGAAACCTCAAGGCTTGGAATCTCTAATTATTTATCCAGATCCTCTCTGCAGTTCAGCAGGCACAGGAGTGGTGATTCCCTGATGTCAGTGACTGAGGTAGTGCTTTCAGCAGAGAGCCCTTCCTAAAACTTTACATGAAAATAAAAGCTCTGTTATTTTTGTGGTGGCATAATGACAAATTTAACATCATAATAAAAAGTATAATAAATAAATAAATAAATAGAAAAGCAAGATGTGTGAGGAGCTGAAGAGTCAGGGTACATTTCTGAAAGGTTGGGGGCTGGAAGGAAAGGAAGCCAGAGTTAATTTGAGGATGCGCTGGAAAATAAATGAGCTTGTGGATTTAATTCAAAATCATCCAAGCAGAGTCTTTTGCATGAAAGAAGCCAGTGATCAGGCTCAGTTTGCTTGAAACATCAACAATGCCTGCATCCTGCTGTTTCAGAGTTTGTGCTGGTGGATGCTCATCGGCCCTGACACCGCGGGTGCTCAGTGCCACCCCCACGTGCCTCTGCTGCCTTGGGCAGGGCTCCACACTCACATTTTGGGGTTTGACCCTTGGAAACACACTTTGCAGGAACTCAGATCTCATCCTGGTTTAAAAACGTTTTCCTGGGGTTTTGGCTCTTTGAGCTGATATTAGAGATGAGCGAGAAGAAAAGGATGATGAGGTTGGCAGGTGGCAAACAGAAATCAGGAGAACACAGGTTCTGCTGCTGAGGCTGCCCTTGGATTTGTGTCTCTGGGTGAGTTGCTGAATGTTCCTGCCTGGCACACACCAGTGAGATGCAAACTCTCAGTGAGATCTGTGGAAGATTAGGTAATATTCCTTACAGTGATACAGCAGATAGGAGTGTGTTCATTACCTTCCAAATTCTGTTTTGGTTGAAAGCTGCTTTCTTTCAGGCCACAGGATTTCACTAAAACTTGCTCATGCACAGTCTTTCCCAGTTACCTGCTTCAAAAAGTCCCTGAAAAGCTTTGTGTAGCACATGGTGGGAATGTTCAGCATGAACTTCTTTGACAATGGATTTTTGCTGGACTTGATTTTACAGTGGTTTTTTTTGTGCATAAATTCCTTGCAGATTGCAAGAAAATGCAGATTATAAAATTTCAGTTGATGCTATGAAATTTTTAGAAAGTGGTTTTTGATTTTTTTTTTTTCATTTTTCTAATAAAAAGGGTTTTGTTAACATTTTTTTGAAGGACACTTATAACAACTTTATTATTTGAGAGTTTCAAATCTGGTCAAAT
This sequence comes from Geothlypis trichas, assembly GCA_009764595.1. Classification (NCBI taxonomy): domain Eukaryota; kingdom Metazoa; phylum Chordata; class Aves; order Passeriformes; family Parulidae; genus Geothlypis; species Geothlypis trichas. Next base: position 846,689 of record CM019904.1, on the reverse strand, counting down.
TGAAACCATTTATTTACCACTGGAACTTGGAGCAGGAGCTTTTCTCACAAAACAGTTTCTACAGTATGTGGAATATCAGGTTTATTAGTTGGGCTGCTGATATTACACTAAAATTTAAAATGGATTGGGAATTATATATTCCCTTCCCATTTTATGTTCAGAATCCTCTAAACTGGAGGGGACTGTCTGAGATTGCTCAAGTTCCCTCACACAGAGAGGAAATCTGGAAAGCCAAAGGGAGAAGGTGGGCTGGGTGCAATGGAGATTATGGGGTGTCCCTAAGCACAGGATTACTTGTGGCAGCTCCAGTAATAGACAGCTGCACAGAAATGTTACTCAGGTTGTGCTGGAGTGGTCTGGGTTTGTGTTAACAAAGTTGACTTGTTCACCAAAACCCCTTTTGAATAACATGAGTGACTTGTAGCATAGGTGTGCTTTAAAAGACAACTGGTTGATATGATCCTAGAAAGTAATAATTAACAGATTATCCCACCTCAGTGTGACAGATCAGAGCACGTTTCACTCACAGGTTTTACTGATTAGCAGATTACAGACTTTTGCTTCTTTTTCCCTTTCTTTTTTTTTTTTAATTGTGGAATTACTTCAGTGAAGAATTCCAAACCAGGCTGTAAATGACTCAAAGATATTGCCAAATGAAGTCTGTTTTTAGTGGTATGTGTAGAAACAAGTCAGGCTTGCAGTTCCCAGTGGGACAGTGTGTGGGAGTCTGCCACCCTTACTCATGTTGAGTAATACCTTATTACACAAGTAATCTTGTCAAAATGAACAGAGCTGGTTTTTTTAGAGGTACTAGTTATTCAGTGTACATAAATAATGAATTACTTTGGGGCCAGAACAGAATGGAAACGTTGTTAGTGTTCACTGGCACCTCTTGCCAGGGCTGTGTGTAAGGAGAGATGACAGTTTCAGTGGATCTGGGAGGAAGAACTGTTTTATTGGCATTAGATGTGGTCAGGGATGAGGCAGATGCATTGCTGACATTTTGTCTAAGTTGTGTTTATGCACCCATACGTGTGTGTGCTCATACATTAGGTACCTGCAGCAGTGCTGCTGTCTGTAATCACAATTATTTTCTGTGGAAAGGCAGGCTGCAGCTTTCCAGCAAGGGCTGTGATTGGGGTGAATGTCCCTGCAGAGAGGCAGCTGAGTCCCAGGGGAGCTTTTGGCCTGGTTCAGCTCTCAGTGTCTGACTTGGGCTGGGGCCGTGCTCAGGAGCAGATTCCTGGTGCTGCTCTGCTCCTCATCCCTGCTCCATCCCTGCTCCATCCCTGCTCTCAGTGTCTGACTTGGGCTGGGGCCATGCTCAGGAACAGATTCCTGGTGCTGCTCTGCTCCTCATCCCTGCTCCATCCCTGCTCCATCCCTGCTCCATCCCTGCTCCATCCCTGCTCCATCCCTGCTCCATCCCTGCTCCTCATCCCTGCTCCATCCCTGCTCCATCCCTGCTCCTCATCCCTGCTCCATCCCTGCTCCATCCCTGCTCCATCCCTGCTCCATTCCTACTCCATCCCTGCTCCATCCCTGCTCTCCGTGCTCAGGAGCAGATTCCTGGTGCTGCTCTGCTCCTCATCCCTGCTCCATCCCTGCTCCATCCCTGCTCCATCCCTGCTCCATCCCTGCTCCTCATCCCTGCTCCTCATCCCTGCTCCATCCCTGCTCCATCCCTGCTCCATCCCTGCTCCATCCCTGCTCCATCCCTGCTCCTCATCCCTGCTCCATCCCTGCTCCATCCCTGCTCCATCCCTGCTCCATCCCTGCTCCTCATCCCTGCTCCATCCCTGCTCCATCCCTGCTCCATCCCTGCTCCATCCCTGCTCTATCCCTGCTCTCTGTGCTCAGGAGCAGATTCCTGGTGCTGCTCTGCTCCTCATCCCTGCTCCATCGCTGCCCTCAGGCTGAGGGTTCCAGCCCAGGAGGGTTTGTGGCTGCCAGGGGAGCTCAGGGTGATGCTCCCATGCTGGTTCAGAGCTGGCTGTGCCACTGCAGGCACGCCTGGCTATGCTGAGAGAGCAGCAGTGCCTCCCTTGATAAGGCAGAAAAGAGATTCCTGCCCAGAGTTTTGACATACAGTTTAAATCATCCTGCTGCATCCTCTGGACTTGGAGCTGTCAGGGAGGCAAAGCCTGTGTTTGAATGGAAAAGCTTTTTATTTCTTTAAAAAGTACACCAGCTATAATTATCCATAACTTTGCAGGCCTGTTTTAATGCTGGTTTATAATTACAGGTCTTAATGCTAGATTATAGCAAGTCATTTATAAATAGTCAGAACAGAGGGGCTTGGGGAGTTTTTAACCTGTGGATTGCTGTGGGCTGTGTGATTGCTGTGATGGGATTTTGCCTGTGTGTGTACGGGGTGAGCTGTGCAATGATTGATGAATCCCTTAATTAACTCCCAACAAGTTGAGATTTATGGCCTCATATCTTTTTCTCCTGACACATCTGTGTTTGACACTTTTGAAGACACGGATAAGCCCCTTCTCCAAAAGCTTTTGTAGGTATCTGAAATGTTTCTGTGGTATTTTGCTTAATGTAACAAGATTAGAGTTTTATGACACAAAATTTATTAAATTTTATGGCACGAGCAATCCAGTTGGAGAGGATGCAGGTTGTGTGCTAGAGGGCACTATCTCCTTGAGTACTGAACACCACTTCAGGTTTATTTGGGGAGTACAATCATGGATGAAATGAACCAAAACCAATGAACAAATGGAGATGCAGTGGGGGACACTTTAGTGAGGTCCTGTTGAAAACAGTAATAATAAAGAAAATATAGCTATGGAAAGATCATTTCTGTGAGACCCTGAATCCAAGGGGAAAAGCAAGCAAGAAAAACAGTCATATTTAGCAGCCTGAAATTATTTGGATGGAACCAATAAGTGTAGGAAACAATTGATGTGGATGTAGTGAAGCTCTTACTTGCTCCAGTGGGCAAATCCAGCCGTGCTGAAGTCAATGCACAAACTCTGAGATCAGCAGACACAGGGTGTCAATTTAAACCTACAAAGAGTCTGTTACAAACTGAAGGGCATAAAGAAATATTTGGAGAAACTGTTGTAATATGAATCACATAAAATATTTGTTGGATAAGAGCGAGTTAGAACAATGAGGATTTTAGTTCCCTGAAAAAACATTCTTCCTACCAGGAAAAGCATTTATTTAATGAAAATTGAACAAACAGAATGTTTGGGTTGTTTGCCTGTAGTTTCTGCATATTAAGAAGCCTTTCTGAAAATGGGTCTCTTTACAGGAAACGGTATCAAATTTAAATTCATCCAGGACTAAATCTTCAGTTCCATCTGAACCACTGATAAACTCAAATATGGAGATGCATTTCATAATTCCAGTGTGTCTGTGGAATGGCCTGGGTGCAGGAATGGTGTGTCCCTGTGCATCAGAACTTTGCAGATTTAGGTTCCCTAAAAGATTAAAAGATTACCACCTACCTGTTTTTATTCAGTAGCAGTGATTATTGACATTTCAAAATGCAATTCTTCTTGAAACAATCAAGTTGCAACAGATTTCATCTGCAGTGACACCTTTTACATTGGGAGTCTGGTGTGCTGCGTTGCTTTTGTACTTTTGTACTTTTCTGGGTTATATCTCAGAGTTTTGGGGTGCTTTTTTTTAATCCTGTCCATAAATTGGTGTTTCCTGTTCCATTGTAAATCTTCTTTCTGAGTGATGGAATTGGAAACTGGTCTGAGTTTAAATTTGAGGAGAAGATCTGGAAGTCCCATGAGCAGTGAACTGTTGTGTTGTCACTGAGGGCAGATCCAGGATGTTTGCAGTCCTTTGTTAGGATGGGATAATTCCAGCACTTCAGATCTGGATCTGGTTAAAAGAGCTCAGTTTCAGGTAGTGCTGCTGCTCAGAATTCAGCTGTTCCTTTTCTCATTGTTTGTGGTGGGAACTCTGCTTGCACCTTAGATGTGGGATCTGTTAGGAGCTGGCATTAGCTCAGTAGGACAAACCAGATCTATGAAAAGGAGAATATTAGGAGATGCAAGATGTGGGGGCATAGCAAATTTGGGGAATGAACCAATCAAGCTGTAGAAATGATGAAAGATGACTTTTGTAGGTGACTTTTTCTTGTTCCACATTTTCTACTTGGGAACCTCTCAGAGATTTATTTGATCTTTTGCTACTATGGACTTTGATAGTTATTATCCTTTAGGATGACATTGCCAAAAGGAAATGTGGATCTATTAATTAATTTATTTAAATCTTCTGTTTTCTTGTGGAAATTTCCTGGATGCTCATAAGGAGTAAGAAATTTCTGTGGAACTGATTTTTGTCTGGCTGTGGACAGAGCTGCTGAACACAAATTGCATTTGCTGGCTGAGCTGTCCAGGTTTGTGTGTCCATTTCTTTGGATGTTCTTGGAACACTAACCCAGATTAAAGCTCAATTTTGCTGCCTTAGCCATTTTAGTGATTTGTTAATTTTCTAGAATGGTGCTGGGCACAAGGCTTGTAATTTAAACTGGATATTTTAGAGACAAAGGGAAAAGTTTCTTCTGCCCTTTCTGCTTTCACTTTAGTTTGGTCTACAATCCAGCCTGTAGGTTTTCATTTTAGATCAAAAGCAAAATAATCTCTGTTATTGCAAGTGCGTGGAGGTGGACACCTCTATTATCTTCCTTGTCTGTTTATATAAATTCCCTGCAGAAAATTATTTCATCCCTGTTGGGAACAGTGACAAGCAGAGGAAGATGATCTGAAACTCTATATTCACATCCAAAGTTAACAGAAGAGCTTTATTTCAGCGTGATATTCAAACTTTCCTTGTGAAGCAATGTGACAGAATCTGTGTTATTCTAGGTTAACAGCAGTAGGAGTTCTTGACACAGTTTGAGTATATAATGTATCATCCAAATCATCAATACAAAGCAAGGCATCCTCTCTCTCTGTAATTTATTGTCAGAGTGAATTGCAGTGGGGACTTTTGTGCATGGCTTACAATATTTTCAGTCATTTTATCAAATATAACTGTTCTAAAGTATAGAAAATTACTGTGGAATAATTGAGTAATGATCTTGTGTCCGTCCCTTTTTGTTTGCCAAAATTGAGACGACTGCTTAGTGCTGATTTTCAGAGAGGTTTTGTAAATGCTCAGGCTTCTATTAAAGCACTGTTAAAATGAGAAAAAACCAAAAAACTTAAATTCCGTAGCCAATGTCGATCTCGGTGCAGCACAATGCAAAATATGAATAATTCACATTAACTTTAGAAGGGAGCTGTGTGCTTTCTGCAGAAGGGTTTGAGATCTGTCACATCAAACATAGCTGTAAAATGCTGAATTCAGTGGGCTAGTAGCAAACTGCCAGGACGAGTCTATCTGGTGATCTCTGTCTTTGTGCATATGCTTTGCTGCAGACACGTAGGTGGGGAAGCCTAGAAGACAGAATTCAGGTAGGATGTATGAAGTGTTAGTCTGTTGGACTAAGGCAGACATTAATAGAAAATACAGATGGGTTCTCTGAGCACTGGCAATAGGTGCTGTTCAGAGCAGGCAATGTGCAGCTGCATGCAGGTTCTGCTAGGGATTTTTTTTTTTGGTCTGAGTTTTTGTTGTTGGTTTTTCTGGGTTTTTTTCCCTTTTTTTTTTTCTTAATATAATCTAACTTGGCTCAGGAGGCAAGGCTCAAAATGAGATCATTAGGAGCCAAATAAGTCCTAACAAAGGGCTGTTTAAAGTCGCTGTTTGTTTTCAGACCCCTTGAGTGCTGCTGAGAACCATTCTGTGCTCAATGTCCAAACCCCATGGCCAGGCTGCACCTCACAGCAGCCCCACACATGGCTCAGGGGGCTGCTGGGCCCTTCCAGGGCAGAGCTCTAACTGTGGAGTGCAGAATAAAAAATGGGGTCAAGAGAATGATAAATACGACATTTTTGAGGAGGAGCAATATTACTTCAGCCCCTCTTTTTAACTTTTGCATACAAATAGTCTTCAGTTTCCTCATTTCTAACTTTATTTATTTTTTTTTCCATGAAACATTTCCCTGTTTTTAATTTCTTGTTTTGGCTGTGCCTGGAGGGTTTCTCCTCATTCTGCCCCTTGCAGATGCCCCTGGTTAGCACAGGGGCCATCCATGGGCATACCCTGATTTTCATGAGCAAGGTTGCTGTAATTAATGCCAGAATTTCTCTGCATTTCAAGGCTTCTGTTTTGGAGACCAAGCTGGAAGCATTCTGGGTTCTGTTAGATTTTCAGTAGTGCATGTCTTGAATGATACTTGAATTTACCCATGATTTAGGTTTCTTTCAGTGCTTGTAAAAGTTGAAGATAAACATGTTCTATCAGACATTATCAAAAACTTCACAATGCAGACCTGATTTTCAAGCCAATATTTCTGTGTGGTTTTTCCAGTGTGTGCTCTAGGTATCTTCCTTGTGTGTCCTTTTTTATGTAGGTGCAGATATAAATTACATTTTCGTGAGGGTTTTTTTCTGATCTAGCTATATGTAGATAGGAGGAATTTGATATATAACTAGAAAGAGTTGATAGCAGATATTCATTCAATCTTGACCTTCATTCAAAGCCCTTGACTTTGTTGTCAAAAATCTTAGGTTATTAATGTCCAAATGTTTAATTGCTTAACTATACCAGATCTGGAGACCTGGAAAGATCCTTGCAACATGACTGTGGCACTCAGTTGCTCACATGGGTGAAATTTTGTAAACACAGACGTTTTGGCCCGCTAGCAAGTTCTTTTATTGTATTGTATTTTATTTTACTTTGGTTTTTTTTATCAGTTGTGGTCGATAATGAGATGCAGATGATTATTCCTTAAGAGCTGGGTTGACAATGGCTTGTATCAGGAGACATTCTATCTTCATAGAGTCCCTTGCAAATGCAAAACTAGATGGGTATTTTTTAAAAGGAATTGCATTTCATTATGCAGTCTTAGGTGAATTTTCATGTTTAAGAAGCCAGAATACAAGGGAGTGCTATATTAGTGCATTATTCTCACAACAAACAAGGCACTGTTCTGTTGCTACCTGCTTGGCCATTGTTCCCAATTGTGTGTGCTTTGCAGTGGTATTTGGATGGTTTCCTGCTCTCTGCCAGCACAAAAAAGGCATTTCTGTTACAATGGCCCCTAACCACACAATGACGGCATTAAGGATTTATTTGGAGGTTTCATTATTTTCTCCTCTTTTGTTCCTTCCAGGATGTCTTCCAAGCGACCAGCCTCTCCGTATGGGGAAGCAGATGGAGAGGTAGCCATGGTGACAAGCAGACAGAAAGTGGGAGAAGAGGAGAGTGACGGGCTCCCAGCCTTTCACCTTCCCTTGCATGTGAGTTTTCCCAACAAGCCTCACTCTGAGGAATTTCAGCCAGTTTCTCTGCTGACGCAGGAGAACTGTGGCCATAGGACTCCCACTTCCCAGCACAACACAATGGTAGGTTTGCTTTGCTCTCTTGTGCTCTCCCCCTCCTCTGAGCCTGGCACCCAGGGCTGCCCACGCTGGGCTGTGCAGGCTCAGCCCCACGGGCAGGGCACCCCTCACCCTGGGCATTTCTGCCCTGCTGGGCTGGCCCCGAGCCCCTCGCCCTGCAGGCTTTTCCTCCCCTGTGCCTGCTGGCATTTGGGGTGCTGCACGTGTGTCAGCTGCACTGGTGTGAGCTGGAGGTGTGTGTGTGTGTGCAGCAAAGGGTTTGGAGCCCTGCAAGTGAGAGTCACGTTTGGCACGGAGTCTGGAACATCACCCTCTGCCAAGTTTGTGCAACAGCAAAGCTTCAAAGACTGTATGAAGGCAAAAGGAAAAAAGAAACTGAATTCTGATGACTTTAAAACTTCTATCCGATGTGTGATTCACGTCACAGATACCCACAATAAAATTTACCGTGCTCATGAAATTAAATCAACTCACTGCTTTTTGGCCTGTGAGTTCCCACTCTACAGCTGACTCTGACACTCAGTTCATGGCAGGCAGCAGTCCAGGGGAGCCCAGAACTGGCTGTGTCTTAAAGAACACAAAGCAGTGCCCTGTTCCCTATAGCACTGTGGTGTCACTGTGCTGGTTTGGGAGCACTGATGCATTTTCAGCAGGGTTGAGGGGTGCAGGGGAGGTCCCAGCACCAGGCATTGCACAGAGCTCTGTAGGGAGCACAGAGCTGCCCAGCTCTGCCCTGTTCACAAATGGGCTGAAACTTTTCTGGCAGTCCCCCACCTCCACTAGGGCGCTGGTAATTTCACTGGAAGGGAAGATAATAAGTGGACCTGCATATTTGAAGGCTTTTAAAAAGGCATTGCAAAATAGGTGATAGTGTATTCTCATAAAAGCCTGCAAGAGCTCCACAGTGGTATTTAAGCCCTTACAGCTCATTATGCATATGTAACAAGCCCTAAGTAAAAAGCCTTAGGGATTATTATTTCTCATAGGACCAAGTCACTGGATATTCACTGAAGCTGCTCTCCTAGACAGAATAACTCATTGATCCTGATCCATTTCCCTTCCTTTTTTGGGCTAATGCTTAAGCTCAGACAGTGCTTTGGAATACATAATTTTAGTTTGTGTTATTGCAACTTTACATGGAGAAAAGAACATCACTGGAGAAATCACTCATGGGCAGACAATGTCATTATCTTTTCCGAGCTTGTTTATTTCTCATCCTTTATCTTATGTTTTATGGAGATGAAATTCATTAGTGTAACAGTTCCAGCCAGTGGGATGTGAGGGTATGTAACTAATGTATGGGCTTTGCTATATTGTGGCCTTTTTTAAGAGAGTGTTTTGAAGATAAGGAATTGTCTCTGACAGCATTTAAGTCAATAGATAAAGTTGTGATGGCACCAGTAGTGTAGAATCAGACCCTGATGAAATAAAAACATAGTGTTCTCTAAGGAGCCAGCAGGAGAATTTCAGCTGCACCTCACTGGACACTGAACTGCTCTTTCACTGATTTTAACTAAGCCCTTGGCTTCTTTGGTCCTTACAGTTTTTAAGAACAAGAGGTTCAGCTGATCATCTGCTGTAGCTTCCTGCTATGGAGGTTGTGTTTAATGCAATGTCAAAACATTGTTTTGTGTCTTTTTACAGTACAAGGTGCTCAATCGTGGGCTGTTGGAGACAGTTTTGCTGCAGCAGTGACACTGCAGCCTCACCTGAGGCAGTGTTTGAGGGGCTGTAAGGGTCTGGTTTTGTCCTCATGCACATTTAAGAATACTGCCAGCCTGTGTGAATGCAACATTGTGGTAATATCTCCCTTTTAGTGAGAACTGTGTTGTAAATCATCACTCAGAAGGTGATGTTCAGAAGGGATGCAGCCTGTGTGTCCCCAGAAGGAAGTGATCAGTCTAAATGAGTAAAACAGCCACAATCCCTCCCTGTGCTGTTGTGGTGTGCAGTTATCAGAAGGAAATCACTGGATCACATTCAGATAGCTTCAGTTCGTGTGCTTAGCAGTGACAAAAGTCATTCCCACGGGGCATTCACTTTCTAACACTGCAGAGGATGTTTCTGTACTGTTTTCATTGACATTCTGCTGTTTTATCCTCTCTGGGAAGCAGATCCAGGTGTGTGCAGGTGTGCACACAGCACAGACTGCAGTCTGATGGAGTTTTATTGATAAAGCTCCAGGAGCTTCACACTTCCCAGCTTACCCTCCTGGAAATTTACCCTGTTGCACTTCACCAAGTTTCAGTAACCTAGTGGGGCAGCTCAAAATTCTGGGTAGATTTTTATAGGATTTTTATAGAGGAGGGAAAAAATCCTATAAGGACATCTTCAAACGTGATCAAAACGGGCAAAAATCTGCACAGGCCACAGAATGAACAGGATATTTCTGAGGATGTTGGAAGTGCAGCTCAGTGGCCCTGCCTGAGCAGGGCATTGGGCCAGGTCTCCTCTGGGTGTCTCCACCAGCCTCAACCAAGGCAGGGGTGACTCTGTCTCAAGCTTTCTCTTGATAGAAGAAACTGGGTACTTATTTCAAGTAGGAAAACTCTTCTCCTGATAAGAAAAGAAACAATAATTTATCAGATTGAAAGCAACTGCTCAGTAGAAAATAGGAGGCAAATGGTTTGACCTGGAATATATCTGAGATTTTTCCCTGCCAGGAGCCTTGCAGGGAAGCACTTGGGGATCACAGTATCAGTCAATAGCTCTGCTGAAGAAACCTATCAAGGCTACAGTATTTGGGTAGCACAGATAGTTGTTAGCTCATCTGAGTTACAAAGGTTTGTTTTACTTGTTTCTATTTGCCTGCCTTTATGTTCTATTTGTCTGCTTTTGCAACTCCCAAGACCACTGATCTCACCAGTGGTGTCTGTGTGCTGCATTCTGGAAAATGAGAAATGTCGAGGCTGAAAGCGCTGATTAAAGTATTCCACAGGCATGGGGTGTTTAAATCAGACCATCCTTTTGAGCTGTAGAATATCAGTGAAATGCAGGGTGGGATTAAAGAAAAATAAAAAATAAAAGAAGTACTGGAGAAAAGGTCAAAGTGGTAAGCCATAATTCTGCCATTCCCTGGGTGATCCAGACTGGTGGATGTGGCTGTCCTGGTAGCCCACATCTGTCCTGCACTTTAGAATTAATTTTCAATAGTGCTTTAAATTGATAGGAAATATTCTGTGCACTGTTCAGTAACTTTGTTGCTTCACACTAAAGGAAGTTGTGTTTCTGTGGTGAATGAAGTCACTCCCGTGTAACTCAGGAATAATATTGAGAATGGCAGTTCTGCTGGTCAAAGAGCTTACCAGCACATTGCTTTGTGCTTTTCCTGCACTTGTTCAAAGTAAAAGGTTGTTTAATGCTTCATTTGGATTCTCTTATCACATCTCTGCTGGCCTGTGCCTCACCTGTTGGTCTGGAGTTGTCAGCATATGAATGGTGGTGGATCAGAACAACAAGCACTGCAGCACTCAGCTATTATTCAGACCTTGCGAGGAGAATGGAAATCTGAATGCATATAGCTTTTTAAAAAGTCAAATAGGACTCTAATTATACTGAGCTAAAGAATGCATATTTAAAAAAAAAATAAAAAACAACCTCACAGTGGTTTTAGAGAAATTTTAATTTCCAGTGTACCTTTGAGCATCAAGCTTAGGATAAGTTATTGTGATGATACAATGCACAGTGTTGTGAACACCAGTGCCTTTACTGTGCCAGCTCTCATAATGAGAATTTCATTGTTTGGGGAGAGCAGTCTCCTACACTCTAGACAAAAGTGTAATTACTTTTGAACGATGTGGAATGTGCTCAGTTTAATAGCATGGAGAATAGATTCACAAAGATTCAGATAAAGCTGGCTTGGAAGCCATATGTGCAGTGTGGCAGGATGAAATTGTTAGCAGGCACCATAATTACAACACACACACGCACACAATTTCACAGTTTAAACTAGAAACTGTTGTTTTTGTAAGAGATAGGCCTAGCTGAACAGGACTAGTTCAATTAAAGTAAACCAAAAACAGGGGTAAGTTTGCCTTTGTCTGCTGTTCTTTCCCTCCTCTCTTAGTGGTCAATTGATATTTATAAGATGATGAGATTGCACTGTTGCAAACACTGCATTATCAATGTCATCACTGAAGTGGCTGGTGGAAGCAGTTTGTGCAGATACAACTTTAGGCTTTTCCAGAGTTTAATCTTTGTACTTGGAGCATTTCAGGGAATCACCATGTGGGCTATTAGGAAGGGGAACAAATGAGAAGGAATCAAGTCAGGACCCTTTAAAGAACTGCAGAAGTTGCTGCTGCACTGTTCAGTCCAGAGCCTGGAGAGCTCTGTGCAGTCCTTGAGGATCAGCTGTGATGGAGCCAGCTGATAACAGCTTTGATAGCTCTTTGATAACACTTTGATAGCTCTTTGATAACACTTAGATAGCATCTTGCACTCAGCTTGGGCTGATCTGTGTGTCCCCCTGTCCTGGGCCCTGCTCTCCCTCTGTCCCATCCCTGTGTCCTGTGTCATTACCTGCTCCAGGTCTGGGCACACAGATGCTCTCAGCTGCACTCCTCAGGTGAGCCAGGGACCAAAGCCATGGTGCCTGCCAGGATTCTCTGTACTGAACCACCCTCTAACACAGGGATTCTGCACACTTGTGGCCATGGAAAACCAGGCTGGGTTCATTATTCCCAGCAGAAACACCTGCAGAAGTCTGAGGTGACCCATTGGTGTTTTCACCAGACTTTGAAAGGTCCAAAGAGACATTTAATTAAATAAGTAATGAAGTAAGAAAACTTTTTTTAAATTTTTCCCCCCATCCCCAAGCAGGAGGGTTGAAACTACATTCAAACCAATGGCTTGACAAATGAAGACCAGACTGAGACATTGCCTGGAGTACAGGGAGCACATGACTGTAGTTTTTAAAGGCCACGAGGAGAAGTGGAAACAGCAGTTGTTTGTTTTTGCTGAAGACCATCTTACTGTGAAGCAGTCATGTTTTTAATGGATTCATTTGAATTCAGTTAAGCAGAAAATAATCAACAGAAAAGTAAACACCTTTGTTTTATGGAAGTGCTGGGAACTGTATGTGTCCATTGTTTGCTTGTGATTATGTGCCTAGGCATCAATTCACTGACTTCATACTGGAAAATGTCTTCATTTAAACTTACTGCATAAATACCTGTAAAATCTCATTCAAGTGAGAAGCTGAAAAATTCTGCAGAAAAAAGAGATAGGTAGAACTGTAAAGCCCACATTTGGTAGAAATATTTGAACCAGATGCTCCCTCTTATGAGAAAAAAGAACTATTAAAGTAATTTCCCTATAAAAAAAACTATGTGAGCAAAAAGCTTGGTCATCTTTCTAAGCAACAGAGATAACTTCAAAATTGTGTTTAAGATCTGTGGTATCAATTTGAGGAGCACTGCTGAGGTCTGGGATGTGGAGAAAGCTGCACTAGGACTGCAGGAGCAGTTTATAGCAGCAATCCAAAGAGATTAAATTTAAATGTTCCTCCTTCTTGATGCATCTTTTGCTTCCAACAAAGCACAGGTATGGTCTGTGGGACCTTCTCCATGCTGTTGGAAGTCAGACAATAGCTGTGGACTTTGTGTAGTTTCTGCAGTGCAGGTCCATCCCTGTGGCACTCTGCCCAAATTTACTCTGGAACCCCACCATTTGTGGTGACAGTGAGTCTTTCTGGTGCTGTAGTGAGGCACAAACTCTGCTGCCAGTTAAGCACCCAGTTCTCTGTGGTTCTGAAAACTGAAATCCAGAGAAATGCAGTTTGAAATGTTTGTGCTTTTCCTGTCAGTGGCTGTGTGTCCTTTGGCCAGGCTGCTGCACTCATGAGGAGCTTTTGGCTCAGTGTCACTATTGTCAGAGCAGAGAGCAGCAAACCAGGCATCCATACTCTGATCTGACCTATTCCCCAAGGCAAGGCTGTGGGAATCCTGAGTTGATTGTGTTTTGCACCTACACAGCACAAACTCCTCCTTTTGGACACCACCTTGACTCATTTTTGCTTCAGTAGTCATTAATTCATTTTAGAACTCCCAGAACAGTTTCCCCATGTGCTTTGTGTTTGCTCCACACACTTTTCATGCCTCTGGTGCTCCTTCTGAGCAGCTGGTGTGGCTTTCTCCCTTTCTTTTCAGTGCAGGTGCAGATTTCTCTGTTTCCAGCTTTACTCTGTCAGTTCCTGTCAGCTTTCAGTTGTCCTCTGAAAACCTTTTTCTGCTTTGCCCATTTTCTTCCTCTGCTTGTAGACGTATTTAGCTTAGTCATTTTTATTATCTAATCCATTCTAAAGCCTTTCAGTAAATAGCTCATGTGAAGATGTTGCACAGTAAGAATGAGTGCTGAGCTATTTGCCTGGACAGAATGTCAATAAAGTAGGGGATGGTTGCTTTGTGATATGCAGCTCTACTTAGCTCAGATACACCAAACCTAAAGGACATTGTGAAGTGCTGGTCATGGTTTCTTGAATTTCAGGGCTGCAGGGAATCCCTGTGGTTATAGACTGAGGCTCTGAGCAGTGCCAGGACCTTCTGCACGCTCAGTGCTCACAGTTGTGCTGTGCAGCCTCTCCCCTCACTGTCACAGGTTTGTGTCCATGGGAAGTCACCCACTGCATTGGGATTGGAGCATTTCTTTGTTTTCTGTCCTTTCAATGCACTGGTGATGTGCTCATGGTTTTTGCACTGTCTCTTTAAGTGTGATTTCTCAGGTCATTCAAAATTCAGCTGGATTAGGCTGTGCCAAGGCCAACTTGCTTTCTCTTAATTTTTCTTCCCACTCTAATGCTTTTTCAGATTCTCCAAAAGTAGTGGTGGTTGTAGTGGGAATGAAAATGCCATTTAAAGTCTCATTTCATCCAGTGATGGCTTTTCCCTTTCATACTGCATCCTCTTGTCTTCAGTACATCAGTGAAACAGCACCTCCTTCTCTGCTGTAATACAAGGGGTTATTAATTTTCTCTAGAAATTCATGATGAAGAAGGACCTTTGGCAAGTTGACTGCAGGTTTCATTGTGTGTTTACTTAGGAATGTGTGTTTGCTTAGGAATATGTCTTTACTTAGGAATATGTATTTACTTTAGAATGGGCATTTCCCATTGGGGGGTCAGCTCCTGAGATGTGCTCAGAGAGCTCCCTGCAGGAGGAGATGGATGTGCTGCCCCATCTCTGAACCAGCCAGGGTTCCAAAGTGTTCAAAAGACAATGAGATGGAGGAAACAAACTTGCTGAGGTAAAAAGAGTCCTTTATGGCTGTGGTGGCAGGCATGTCTGAGTGGCTTGGCCTGCCTCCTTTCCAGGCTCTCTTTAACACCCTCGAGTGCTTTGTTTCTGTTTCTGGTTTAGGTGCAGCTGTGGGATCAGATAAGGCATTCTTGCTCTTTGCAAGGGAGAAGTAGACTTGGTGAATCCCATTAATTTAGCATCACTAGATAAAGCAGCAAAAGTCACTGAGTGGAGCTGTGCCCAATGTAACTCGGGATAGCTTTGGCCAGGGCAGTGTAAACAAGACTGTAATTATACAGGGAAATAGTGGAAGTGGAAATATGGAAATCCTCTGCTTCAGCATCCTCTTCTTGTGCTTTTAAACTGAATCCCCCTCAAGGAAAAAATAAGAGCCCTAAAGATTAACTTTCTGTGGTTTGTACAGGCAGCAAGCAAATTACACAGATTGTCTAAAGCATAGACCAGTAAAATCTAATATCAGACTGTTATTATCTTTATTTATATTGTACCAAGAGCATGATTTATTTTTATAGAGACAGAAAAAAGAAACATTCCTGCCCCAGAATGCTTAGCTTATGACCCTGTTCCTGCAAAATAATCTGGTTGATTGGAACCTAATGCTGATGGTAGCAAGAGGGAGGGAAGGAGAGGTCACTGACTAGAACTCCTTCTGCACATAGCTTTCTGTGGGATTGGATTTTGATGACAGAAAATAAGAAATATTATAGCAAAAAGGTAAAATCCTCCTGACATCTCAGGTCTGAATTACTGGGGTAGATTGTGTGTGAATTTCTCCTCTAAGTCGTGTCAGAGGTGGAAGCTTGCACTGCTGTTAATAGTGCTGGCCAGAAATAATGCAGAACACCCGTGCTTCAGACTCTGTGCTGGTTTGCAGATTGAGTTTAAAGTGTGGCTTTCATCTCTGCAAGTGAAACCTTCCTCTTTCCTTTCACTTTGGAGTGCTGCAGCTGCAGTCAGGGACCTGCTCAGCTTTGGGTCCAGGATCTGCTGGGGGTTCCAAAAACGCCCAGACACGGGTGCAGAGTTAGCACTGAGCATTTAGGGCTCTGCTAGGAGAATGTTCATTTCTTGCACAGTTTTCAGTTAGATTTATGAAGTCTCAGTGATAAATTTCTGGTGATTATTGGAGCCTTGGTGCAGCATGAGGACACGTTGGCTTTTCTGATAGAGGAAAGAAGTTATTTCCTCTCACAGAATGGAGCTGGCCACTGACACATCATACAAAGCCATGTAAATCTGGATGTCCATTTTGGGGTGAAGATTCAAGGGTGAAGTCTCCTCAGACTGTTTAAAAACTGTAGAGTACATTGAGCTTTAACTTTAAGGTTAATGGGGGTAACTGGGGACCAGTGGAGTGTGATTCCTTTTGTCCCAGCAGATCCCATAAGCAGGTCAGGAGCTCACACCCCAGAAGTGCCTGTTCTCCTCCACAGGTCACAGCTGGAGCTTAGGGTGTTAAGCTCAGCTGTTGATCCCCATAGTTTGTAAATCTGTGCTTAGATAACTTCAACCAAAAAAGCTTTGAGTGAGAAGTAGTTGCCTGGCCAGAGCATTTGATAATTTGTTGTTCATAAGTAAAGGTTTGCTATATGGTGCTTGGCTCTGCTGGGAATAGAAAACATTCTGCATGTCAGAGCTCAAACCACTCAGCTCACTTCAGTTTGTGGCTGCATCTGAGTAATGATAGAGAGTCCATGGTATATTCTTTTTTTTTATAAATATTTAATCTGCAATTCCCTACTTTTTTTCCCCAATTTTCTAAATTCATATTGTCTTGACAGAGACAGCAGCAGAGTGTGGGAGAGCAGAATAGTTACGTGTATAAGACTTGTGTAAATTCTCTTCAAACCTGTTTGATCAACTCCTCTGGAAAGCAGTTTTCAGAATTTCATGGATCTACCAGCAGAGCTGCAAATAGAGTCATTCAGTCCTGCAAAGAATCCATCTGTGGCAGATGATGTACTTTTCCTGTTTGCTTGTGGCCAGTGTAAACTTAGCTTTTGGGCAGTGACCATAGCTTCAGTTCTGAAGCTGTCAACATGAGTATTGGGTAATATATTGACACAGTGAATTCCTGAGCTTTCCTTGTGAATAAACTGATTTGACTGAAATATTTAATTTTATATTAAATAGATATTATAATTTTATATTTATTTTATAAATAAATTTTATATTAAATAAATATTTATATTTAGGACCTGTATCTTTGTATTAGGACCTGTATATTTGTATTTTCGTAAAATATAATGGAGTTGTAATTTGATAAATATTAACAAAGATGGCAAGTTTTCTGTTTAGTGGGTGAAATTAGATGCTATTTCCAGCTTGCAGGTTGTTAATTTATCATGGGCAATTCACTTTTGTTGTCCATGGCTGTGCCAGTACAATGGAAATTGTCCTTGCCTTCATCCCTGATGGTCTATGATTTATCAGAGTTTCCACACTCCTGGAGATTATTGATGCCATACAGTGAGATTGGGGTTCAGTTCACCAAAGTTGAGACACATACAAGTTAGGACTGTCTGCACAGTTTGTGTGAAAAGATAACCACCCACCTGGAACAGCATTTCCAGTCTTAAAATAATCACCCAGGACAAGGAAGATGAATTACCCTCTGAAAGTGCTTGTCTGTTGACTGTGGAGGGAGCCTTGATGACTGGGTGTCAAATTTGGGGCTAAAATTAGGTGAGAGTAATCCCATTCACAGTACGTGGTGCTGAAGGAGTAGCACAGGTTAATGTGCCAAAATTCTCTGGTTTTTCTGGAGAAGTAACCATGTTCTAGGTCATCCTTTTTTGGGGAGGGGCTGGGGGTGTTGTGTGTGAATATTCTATCAGAATTGGTTTTTAACCATTCCTGATGGTGTTTAGTGGGGCTTTAAAAATTGGGTATTCCCTGAAAGCCAGCCTTTTGTTGTGTATGTATTAAGTAGTATTAAGTTCAAATAATAAATAATGTGTTGATTAGCAACATCTATCAGAGAATGAAGAAATACAGAATACCTTAAAAAGGTTATTTTCGGAAGGGTCTCTTAGTATTGAAAAATGTCATTAATTAGAGTGGGTTTCCCCTTCAAAATTTAGGGAATTATAAGATGTTATTGGAAATTCAAATTCTTAATAAAGCATTTTTCTGTCTTAGTGTCAGCTGCAAGGAGCATCAGATTTTATTGTTCAGTTTAATTGATTACAGAGGACGTATGGAACCTGTTAAAGATTTGATTCAGCCTTGCTTGGTCATTCTTGCAAGTCCAAGTGCTATGCACAGGCATAGCAATGCATTGGTTAAGAAACTGTAGTGAAATTCCAGCCTTACTCTGTAGTAAAATCCCAGCCTTACTGTGTAGTAAAATTCCAGGCTTGCTCTGTAGAAACCTGTCTGCTGCGCGTGTTTTAATTCTGCTTATGTCCTCCTCTGTGTTTAATCCAGAAAACGGGGATATGTACATGTGCACAGCTTCACATTTTGGCACTGTGTTCGGTATATTGTGTGCTGTGACTTGTATCGTGCCTGGAGGCCATAGGAAAACGACACAAATTAAATGTGAAATAGAGGGAGCCGCGATTTGAAACTTGCATCTTCCAGGGATGGCAGCTGAGAGCTGTGACATATTGCAGGAAGTTCCCCCTATTTGCCCAACAAGAACAGGGGTGTTTTCAGCTGTGCAGCATCCCCGGCTGGGGTGGCTGGGGCTGGCTTTCATTCCAGGCTCCAGCCGTGACCACTGCAGTTCTCTGCCTCCTCCTCCTCCTCCTCCTCGTTCCTGCCTGCACAGGTCCCGTTCTGCTCTGCCCTCCTCTGTGGCTCTGTAATTCTATTTACTTCACACAGACACGCGAGTTCCCTTCTCCCTTTTACATATGTTGTTTTCCTTCGTGCTGAGAAAACTCCACAGCCTGACAGGGCGCTTTTTTTTTTTTTTTCTTTCCCTTTTTTCTTTCTTTTTTTTTTTTTTTTTAAGCACTCCAAATTCTATCCAGCTTTAAACTCTTATGTTTATAACCCTGAATATCTCTAAAATGTCTTTACCTAAAACACTTTATGGTTTTATTACCAGGTTTATGCCAGTAATAATATTCACATCAGCTTTCTTAGGGATAATCTTTAAGCAGAACCTAGCAAGAAAGGCTTTGAAAACTATCATTCCCAGGAACGCAAATCTGGGAACATGAAACATCGGTTTAATCGCCCTCCCTGACAACTTAACACGACAGATTGAAAAATACAAGCCGATATGGAAGTGGGATCAATGGATTATCAAAGTCCTAAACATCTTTTCTTGGGCGGGGGAGGCGGGAGCGCCGGGGCGCTCTGGATGTGCAAAGCACCAAGTTTGCCCGGCTTACCCCGATCCTCTGTGCCTGACTGGCAGCGAGCGAGAGCGGGAGAGGAGAGATTTACATGAGGGAACTCAGGGGGCTTTGTCACGGCAATTGTATAAAGTGATATACAGTGCAAATCGACTCGAGCATGTCCCTGGATAGCAGGCGGTTTACAGCCTCTTCAAGCAGAGATTACTGCTTTATCTTGTCATACTAAATTAACGTGGCAGCACACTGTTAAACAGTGGTGACCTCTTCATCTGTGGAAATTGCTGCCTAGAGGAGAGATGGTATTTAAGACTCTCTCTCTCTCTCCTTTTCTCCCCTCCCCACTTTTCTCCATCCTCTTCCCTTCCTCCCTGTCTCCCTCTCTGTATCTTGTCTTTTTTTTTTTCTTTTTTTTTTTATTTTAGCTGTAGGGCCCTGAGGCATTTTTGGGTTAGGTTGTAACATTAAAGACAAAAAGAAAGAAAGAAGGGGGAAGGGAGAGGCTTTTAACATCAAGGTGACAACAGCTATGTGTTAATTGGGCCTTTGTTGTTTGATTAATAGCCACTTTGGTGTAGAATATTAAGACAGTTGTTTGGACAACTTTCTAAAAATGACATGTCCTTTCAGTAAACTGGGATTAAGCGATGTTCTCTGGTCTGCACATTTTAACTCCTTATTGTTATTGCATTTCGTGCTAAGCTCGCTGCTCTTTTGGAGGGAGCGTTTCCATCCTGGCACCGTCCTGGGCTGGCATGGAGTGCCACAGCTCTCCAGGGGCACGCAGGGAGCTGCTGCTGCTGCTTCTGAGGGTCAGGGTGATGGAAATCCCTCTGCAGCCTGGTCCATCTCAGAGCTGAATGGTGCTCCAAGCAGTGCAGGGGTGTGGGAAAAGGGAAAGAGCCCTTTCACTGGCTGGAATGCTGTGCAGAACAGGGAAATGAAATCCCACGTTCCCATCTTCTTCAGTAAACTGAGTCAGTTAAAGAGGATGACATTTCTTCTTTAGAGCAGGTTTTCTTTCCTTGGTTTCTCTATTTACTATGCAGTGCTTCACCGTGGGTCCAATCCAAAGCTCTTTGAAGTCACTATAAAGACTGCTTTGTCTTTAATAGGCTTTGGATCAAGGCCCACATGACCTTAGGCAAATTATTGCAAATCAGTGTTATGAACTGCTTGGAAATTTGCAAGCATACATGTCCAGAGCATTACTTTGTGATATACTTTAAAAAACGTTTGGGAGGCCAGGTGAAGTCGGGTTGGCCTTGCAGGTATCCATGTGTGCTGAAAATGGAAATGTTATGGGTGCAGATTGGGGCTGAGGAGGCTTTCCCGACCTCCTCCTGTGCTGGCTGGTGAGTGCTGAACAGGTTCTCTTCCTGTGCTCTTGCCAGTGGACAGGAGAAAATGCTTTCACTTCCAAAACCCAGCCCTGACTCTGGCATGCCAGAGGACTTTGCCCACTGCAGTCCTATGAAGATGGCTGTAGGAATTTAATTATATGAGATGGAAAACGATGATGATCTATCTTGGATTTTTCCCTGCTGGAGACAATTGTTCCTTACTGTGAATTTCTTGAGCTGCCACCTACACAAGGATTGATGTAAAATTCTGTGCGTTTTGTGTGTAACATTTGCAGAGGCAAGTTTCTGTTCGCTTCCCTGGGATGCCAGCACAGCTTATTTTTGCAGCAGAATATTTGCCATTTCAGATGCATGTATCTGTGAACACTGATGTTATCACTGTTTCCTTTGGTTGAATTTTGAAGGCCATTGAGCTAAGCAGTTATACCAGAGATATGGAAAGGGCTGACTTCCTGATTTATTATTTGGGGAAATCAATGTGTTTGATAATTTATGTACAGCTTACAGAGGCCACGTTAGTGGCTCATGAATCGATCAGCAGCCAGCAGAAATGAAAGCTAACGAGCTCGTTTCAATAGCAAGCTGCTCATTAGCAGGTAGGCTCGCTGATTTTCAGGGTTTCCAGTTCAAAGTCACATGTTTTTTCCATGTCCTCGGAAGGAGCAAAGAACAGGAGCACAAAAATAAAGCCTGGCAAGGTTCTGAACGTTTTCTCATTGCTCTGACATAAATGTTTACAGCAATGCTGGGCTGGAGGGGCCACCATCCAATGCCTCAGCCTGTGTCCATCACCTCGCTGCCTTTGAAATGGAGTTTGCTGGGGAATCAACAATGGAAATGGGAAGAAGAGGATAGAGAGAGGCCTTTCCTGTGATCTGCACACAAATCTCTGCAGCATTTTCAGTCCAGGTTTCCTCCAGCTCCAGAGCTGTGTGTGGGATGGCAGCCAGCAGAAAGGATGGCCTGTCCTCCATCCCAGCCACCACTGTGACCATCCTGGTCGGGTAACACCAGGCTGTGTCTTCCCTCTCCTGGAAACATCTGAAGTGCTTTGGTGCTTCTGGGAGGTTTTCTGTGGGTGTACACAAAAACTGGCTGGTTGAGCTCAGTCATTACCTTCCTGGTAGAGATACCAAGCACTGAAAGAACATGGACTGAACCTTCTTTCAGGACATTCTCTAAGGGTCAGTATTGAGAGGTTTGGTGGATTTGATGTGCTAAGGCTCATAAACATGCCTGAGAGCAGGGACCTGGTTTTGTCTTTGTGCATTAGCAGAGTATCCTGGTGTCCAGCACTGCTGTTTGTTTTTTTCTTGGGGTAAAGATGCACATTCATTTTTAGCCTTTTTTAAAAGTAAACTCACTGCTTTAATTACCAAACTTCTGATCAAATGTTCCTGAACCGTATGTTGCTTGTATGTATAAGTATATATGTAAAAATATTTAGGTGTATATGTACAAACACATGTATTTCTGCTTTCTCCTTTAGACATGAGGAATACACCACTCCTAATCAGACTGAAAAATCCCAAAAAACAGTTTCTTGACAGAGTTGCCTGAGGCTCTTGCAAAAGAGGGACTCTCAAAACATATTTTTAAAATATTTTAAAAAAAGACAGATTTTCCGAATCTCAGGAATAGATTTTCAACTGCCTGATTTGGCTTGAAATGAGTTGGCTGAATCAGTTTCTTTTTCTTTTAAGTAAGTCTATAAAGCTTTGATGAATCTGGCTCATTGTTTAGCACTTATCTCATGAGTAAAGCTTGAGAGGTTTGGCTTGAAACTTACCAAATCACATCTTTGGAAAATGGCCCAAGCCTATTGATTTATCTGAAAGAAAAAAAAAATCCAGAGCAAAACACAACTAAAAAACCCTGATCCAGCTTAGTGAGTAAGTCCCTTGCAGATCTCTAGAGCTCCTGGTGAATGGGCACATCCATTTCTCACCATGTGTCAGCCCTGCATTGATGGGACCAAGGGCTGAGGGGGATTGGGAGAGGTCACCCAGACCCAGCTCCAGCCATGGATCAGCTGTGCCAATGTCAAATCCTGCAGAGCACAGCCTGAGTTCTGGAGTTACTCAGGACAGGAGGCCCAGAACCTCCCAGCCTGGCTGGGCAGGGTGTTGCTGTCTCTGCCTTTAGAAAATGACTCCTGAATAATGACTCCTGTGTAGTGACTCCGGTGTAATAACTGCTCTTTAATAAATCTGGTGTAATGACTCCTGTGTAATAACTCCGGTGTAATGACTCCTGTGTAGTGACTCCTGTGTAGTGACTCCTGTGTAGTAACTCCTGTGTAATAACTCCTGTGTAGTAACTCCAATTTAATAACTCCTGTGTAATAACTCCTGTGTAGTAACTCCAGTGTAATAACTCCTGTGTAATAACTCCTGTGTAGTGACTCCTGTGTATTAACTCTGGTGTATTAACTCCTGCGTAATAACTCCTGTGTAATAATTCCTGTGTAATTACTCCTGTGTAATGACTCCTGTGTAGTGACTCCTGTGTAGTAACTCCTGTGTAGTAACTCCTGTGTAGTGACTCCTGTGTAATAACTCTGGTGTATTAACTCTTGTGTAATAACTCCTGTGTCATCTTCCTGCATCCCTTGTCTCACATTAGTTCTTGCCCTAGCCCCTGCAGCAAAAGGAAATTCTCTCTTTTCTGCAGTCAGTGTTTTTGCTTTTGAAGAGTGATAGCACATTCCCTTGTCTCAAACTGTCCTTTCAGTATATGGCACTCTTGTCTCTGCCATGTTTTTCTAAAATGTTTTTACTGTTTTGTTGGTTCTCTGGAACTACTTAGAGTAGAATCGTTCACATTTTAACAGCTGTGTCTCCTGCTTCAAACGTGCTGCTTTTCCATGGAGGACAGTGGTGTGTGCAGCAGGTGCAGCTGAGGTGCTGCAGAGAAGCTCTCATCCCAAGGGAAGGGATGCTCTGGGGGGCTCAGACACCATTTCATAGATGATGCTGTGCAGGTTTGCTCAGTTAACTGGCAGTGAAATCCTGTCCTGTGCATTTTCTGGTGCAGGGAGGGCTTTGTGTGCTGCTCTCTTTTGCTTGGGTGCCTGGCAGAGCACAGCTTCTGGGGCTGCCTGGCTTTGCTGAGCTCCCAAAGAGCAAAATGGATTATAGTGCCTCCTGCACATCCAGGAATTGTCAGTAAAGGCTGAGTGCAGAATCTCAGGGGGAAGAGGAAAAAGAAACGTTGAGTTTCCAAGACAAGGAGTTGGCAAAGGGGAAGTATTTGCAATTGAAGGCATTTAATCTGGAAGTTAATGGGAAAAAATAAACATTAGACCTCAGGATATCAATTTTAGGAGTCAGCTTTAAAAAGTACTCAGTCCCCTAAACATGATTATTTTAATATGTATAAGGTAAAGTGTGCAGAAGGTTTAAAATCATAATCCATTTCCTTTTATTATCTTTAAGGAATAAACTGTTTGCACTAGGTGAAATAAGGTAACTAATATAATGAGGATTATGCTTTTCTGTATGTCATGAATGCAATAAATCCTCTGTTAAAAAGGCATTATCAAGTCAATATTTCCCCTTTATTAGATGATATTTGGTAGAAATTGACCTTGATGTCAGTCAGCACTTCTTGTTCCTTTTACTGTGGTTTGGGCTACTTGATAAGAGAAAAGCCTCTTCCCCTTCAAATAATTTTTTCTCCCTTGTCTAAATTACTTTTTTTCTCCTTTATCTCTTGATTTTTGCATTTTGGGGTTCTTGCCTTCAGAAGGAAGGTCTGAGGCAGCTGGGTGAGCTGTTTGTGTTCATGGACTTGATGCATTTTTACAAAGTAGGGAGGTAATCCAGAGGGGAGAGCAGAGACAAGGAAGGTTCATTTGCTGCTTTTTTTAGAGCTCTGCTGTAATACCTGCAGCTCCAGGGGTGAGCACTGGGATTGTTCCCACCTGTGCCTCTGAGAGAGGCTGGAGATGAGTCCAGGGTGGGTGCAATAGAGGGGATGCTGTGCTGCCAGAGGAAAAGCACTGTGCAAGACAAGGCAGTGATGGGCAGCATTCCAGTAGATCATGACAGGATCCTCATGGGTACAGCTGCTTTCTCTTCACTCACCCCCCTGACCCTTGCTGGTACAGGATTTTGAACAAACTTCCCAATCTTTGGAAGTGCAAAATGCTTCTGCAGTCAAAAAGTCAAAGTAGGTGATGGCAGATGACAGCAGCTGCTGATGGGCAGCTCAACCCCTGCTTCAGTGCAGAATTTGGGTAGAATGTCACTACAAAAAGATGTTCCAGAAACTTTGCAGAGTTCACAACCAGCACACGTCTTGTAATAAAAGAAATAAAGTTCACATGGTGGTGGCATGATGATGGTCACCTCAGCAAACAGGAATTTTGGGAGCAGGTGTCATCCGTGGGCTGTAACCAAAAGGGCAAAAGAGTTGGTGGTGATTGGGGTGGGGCTGTGCCCAGTCACCCCCAATTGGCCCCACCTGTGCCCAGTCATCCCCAACTGGCCCCACCTGTGCCCAGTCCTCCCCAATTGGCCCAGCTGTGCCCCATCATCCCCAATTGGCCCCACCTGTGCCCAATCCTCCCCAACTGGCCCCAGCTGTGCCCAATCCTCCCCAACTGGCCCAGCTGTGCCCCATCATCCCCAATTGGCCCCACCTGTGCCCAATCCTCCCCAATTGGCCCAGCTGGGCAGCACAGGTGAGCAGCATTAACAGTAAGGAGCCCTGCAGGGCACAGAGGGCACACAGGTGCAGGGCATCAGCAGCAGGTTATAAAAGGCTGGGCTGGGGGACAGGGAGGGCAGTTGCTGCAGCCTGCTGGAGTGGAAAGGGGTTTTTGTGTTTGGGGTGGAATTTCTGAAATTGCGTGGTGACACTCTGGGTTTGGTGGTCATCTCAACTGCCACGTGTGCTATGACAGGTAGGGCCATCTCTTCTGAATTTTCTGCATGCATTTCTGGGGGAAGCCTTTGGAGACTCTAAATACAGGATATTAGCATGTATTATTTTTGAGAAAGAAGGTGGGAAAAAAAAAAAAAAACAAAAAAACCCCACAAAATGGAAAAAGAAAGTGCTGATATTTTGCTAAAGCCAGTGTGATTTAAGGTGCAGCCCTTGAAAATGGATGGCTGTGTTAAAACTGGCCAGAGGACCTGCCACAGGAATTGTGGTAGGAAATAGCTCTTCATCACCAGTGAAAGATCAGTTTGTGCTGTTGCAGTTTCCTTTTTTGCTTCCAGATTTCTCAGTCCTCTGTCGGGTAGTCTTTTGAACTGTTTTGATAAATAATTGTACTTGTGAAGGTTAATGGAGTGTCAGTCCCTTATTTACTCTCAAGTCAAATGTAGTGCATGCTAGTCAGAAGTGTAGGTCATGCTGCATGCCCAGCTGACCTTAGTGCTTTAAAGTGTGGTTATAGTCAGATAAATGACTGGAAAAATGACATTAAAGGGTCCTATGTTTTCTGTCTTGCTGTGGCTTTTGAGGTCAAATTTAGTTGCATAAAAATATGATATTTCTATTAATTGCCTATAATGCTATAACTTAACCCAGGGTTTGAAAATACGCTGTGTCTCTTTTTGCTTCACATCATCCCTGGTAATAAACACTTTGCAAATGGCACTTCACCATTTTTTTTGATGATATGTCTGCAAAGCAGAGTCCAGTTCTTCTTTTGTAGCTGTATTGACTCTTCAGTGCTGAGGGCAGTTAAAAAGAAATGGTCAATAAAGCAGGCAGATAGACATGGCTCAGAAAATACCTGGGGAACAGCTGTGTGGAGTGTAGGTGACAGTTTAAAGGCACTGTTCTGTTTGTCCCCATGCATAGTTGGACATTCTCCTGTCTCAGAAGCAGAACACAGATACTTTCATCTAAACTTCCACTAATCTGTGTCAAATTAATTCAGCCCTGCAGTCACAAGAATGACCAGCAATTTCCAAAGGTGTCTGTTGCTCTCTGTTTTCCAGTTTATTCTCCTTAGTGTTTTCCCTGGATTTTGTGTTTCTTTTCATAGTGCTGAAGCCCTACAGTAAATTTAAGATTAGCTACCAAGATTTGAGGCATTTCAACAGCTAATTCTGACAGTGTTTTGTTTATCACAGTGCATAATCTGGGCTCTTAATTTACTCTGCTACTTTCAAGGAAGAAAGTTTTACTTGGTATTGAAGTGAATATTAGCTGACATGAAAATAAATAAACACGAGGGCTTGAAATCAAATGTGTTCAGGAAGTGAGATTTCCAGAACAGTTTAGTCCTCTGGAAATGTGATCCCATTGTTCACTGAAAATAACCTGTGGAGTTAAATGCAGTTTGCTCATGGGGGTCTCCTGAAACTCTTGTTCAGTGTTCTGGCCAGCTCCTGTGTGAAACAAATGTGCTGAAATCTGGAAAAGTGTGTTGATGGTCAAGATCTTAATGGAAAAAACTTTACAAAAGGATTGGGGATTTTAGGCAGTCCTCAGAAGTTCTTCATTCAGTCACTGGAAATGTAATTTAGGTAGCTTGGTTTGATTCCATGGACCATTCTAATCCCAGGTGTTCTCCCTTGAAGGGGATGGTGTGGCTGATTTGGGTAACTGTGGTTTCTGTATCACCTGTCTGGATGAGCATGGGCTGGGTTCAGACTGGTTCTGAGCTGTTCAAACTGGATCCAACTGCATCAGACTGGTTCAGACTGGTTCTGAGCTGTTCAAACTGGATCCAACCACATCAGACTGGTTCAGACTGGATCCAGCCACATCAGACTGGTTCAGACTGGTTCTGAGCTGTTCAAACTGGATCCAACCACATCAGACTGGTTCAGACTGGTTCTGAGCTGTTCAAACTGGATCCAATCACATCAGACTGGTTCAGACTGGTTCTGAGCTGTTCAAACTGGATCCAGCCACATCAGACTGGTTCAGACTGGTTCTGAGCTGTTCAAACTGGATCCAGTCACATCAGACCAGTTCTGAACTAGCTCAAACTTGCTTGGACCAGTCTGAACTGGCTGGATCCAGTTTAGATCAGAAGTTGTGACTTGGTGTCATTGTAGCATCTTTTGACCTTCTCTTTTTGCAAGTTACTCTGAACCTGAAATTGAGACACTCTGTAGTGTTTGATCAACAAATCAAATAAATCAAATTATGTTGAGAAGAGAATTCTATAAATGTGAAAGTGCAGCCTCCAGTAGTGCCAGGGGGCCGTGGGCAGGACTGGGTGCCTTTCAGAGCAATCAGTCTCACTTTGACCCCCTTGGAACACACAAATAAACCCTCAGCATAGTTCCCTTTACATGTCCATCTGCATGTGATTTTCACTTTTATTTCTTTTAATGGAGTCTGTCCAGGTGATTTATTTTTCAAACAACTCATCCCCACATAAATGTACATCTGAAGATTAAAAAAAAACTGAAATAAAAAAAATTTATGTAACTCTTTTAAGTATGATTCAATATCTACACTGTAAGGGCAGACACTCATAGGCCAGAATAGAAGGGAAGAGGAAAATAAGAAAACTCTTCAAAATGCACTGTAATGTCTTCTAATATGTATAAATAAATCTATATATGCACTCACACATACCTATATGTATTTCTATATATATATTTAAATATTTTAATATATATTTATATCTTTATATATATATATATTTATATGACATGTGACTCAAAACCAAATACCCTTTCTTTGTGTTCACCCCCTCTCTGTGCTCAAGGTCTCTAGGTGCTCAATAGGAGCTTTTTAATTATTTTTCCCTGTTTGATGTTGCTGGGTTTAATGAATGCATTGCAGAGAACTTTTTGTTAGAAACCCTCTGTACATCAGCTCAGTGCTGGTGAGTGCAGTGGCACCTGCTTGGGTCACATCCTGAGACCCAATTTAATAAATTTAAGAGCAGAAAGAGCGATTTTGTGAAACTGTGCTCTGTTGGCCAAGCAATGCTTCCTCACCATAAAGCAGCCTTACATTCTTTCCAGTCCAAGAGGAGAAAATTGTGCCTTTCTTCTTTGGGTTGGGCAATTCCGTGGGTTTGCAGCATCACTTCGTGATGACTGAGAACTACAGGGAATACTCAGAAATCAGTGATTCAAAGAGGAATTTGGAGCAGAAGGGCTATTTCCAGCAAAAGTTATTCATTCTCTGCTGATGGTGGGTAGTTGGCTGTGCCTGTAGAAGAATTGATGTTCCTCGGGGTTTTTTTGGTTTGTTTGTGAACATGACATACATCAGTGCACGAAATTAATTGTTGAGGAAAATACGTTGTGCACTTAGTCATCCACAGGAATTTGATTTCTTTAATGAAATGATATAAGAGAATGAGAATGAACTGCTTTAAAGCTAATAAAGATCATTTGTATTACTCAGAATAATTTAGGTAAGTGATGAGAAAGGGGAGGGAAATTAGCATTTCTGTGCAGTTTGCTTACTGTGTAATTCTTAATCAGGAATGTCACAACATCCCTTGATATCATCTTATCACAAAGGTCTCTTCATAGTAGGCAGTGCATGCTGCTGACTGCAGTTTACAGAAACAGAAGAAAGAATAACTCATCTGCAGAGTGGGAACAACTGTGAATCTGTCATAAATTAGAATTTATTAGGGTGTTTTGCATCACTCAGCCACGGGCTGAACTGGTGAGGTGTGTGTACATTTTAAATCTTGTTTAAGCTCTGCTTGGGTGAGCTTTAGAATGGGACTTAAATGGTGCAATGACACCGTGCTGCTCCCTGCAGTGGAACATGGTGTCAGCATTTGAGGTGCAGTGAGAGGAGAGGAGGGAGCAGGAGCTGGTTCCTGATAACCCTGGGGTGCTCAGGGTGCTCTGCTCTCCTGGGCTTTGGAGCCTGCCAGGGCAGCTCGTGCTGCTGACCTGACCTGTGTGCAACAGCACAAAGGAGTTTTGTGGGGATTGACTAAAAAATTCTGAATAAGCTCTAGCCTATACTGTGTTTATGTATGTGTTACATTGACTGGCTCCTGTCATATTAATTTTTAATAATTATCCTGATCTGTTTGGCATTTTTGATCTAATACTCTGCTTTGAAGTGGGCAAGATCCAAATAAGTTTGGTTCCTACTCTGTAAGCATGTTCTGTGGAACTGCCTTTCTGGAAAAGATTTATTCTGTTATAAGCACAGAATATGGATATTCCTTTTCTTTTTATATCCTGTGCAATTCTTCCTCCAAAGGTGAGAAAAGTACTTTGGTTTACACCAGAATTCCAAATTGTGTTTCACTAAAATTGTGTAACGATTTTAGGTAGGAAGAAAATCAAATTATAAAAGAGCAGAATAGGTGAAATAAACTTTGGAGAGAAAGCAAGTCTGTTAATAACTGTTAAAGAGGATCAAACCAGTTACTGCTTGGCAAAGTCCTGCAACTTTACTTAAGAAATGTAAGAGTTAGTAGTAGGCAAAGTAATTGAAGTTTGTGAAGAGCAGGTAGCAGAATAAAGAACTCAGTTAAAAGCAGATCCATCCATCCCTTGGGCTGGATGGTATTCATTGCAAAATAAATGAGATGAACTTTATGAATTAAAACAGTTTCTTTTTTTTAAATTTCTGTTCTGATGCTGTAATAAACTCCATTGGACACAGTGAGGCTATTTCTCAAGTTGCTATTCCATTTTGATAAAGTTATGTTTTCTGCCCCTTCTTGAAAATGAAAACTTCCAGAAGAAAGAAATAGTGTGATGCTAATCTCTGTGGAGGCAAGGACTGTTTTGATGGTTATCATCTTGTAAGTCTTGTATTTGTTCTTTTGCTTTTTTAAATTATAACAAGGTAAAAGTAGATAAACTGATGTGAATTGAGAATGCTCATGAAAAATACATAACATGTATGAAGCAGAACGTGATTATTTAAAAAGTGTAGTGGATTTAGGCACATACCTTTCACAGAATTGATGCCTTGAGAAGGCTGCCCTAGAACAGAAGCTGGATGGAGTTACAGAATAAAGCAGGGATTGACTCAAAGGATCTCCTCCATGGATCCACCTTGGGCAGCACCAGAGCCCAGCCAGGGCTGCACCCAAGATGAACCAAAATGGTCCCAAAATGAACCCAAGATGAACCAAAATGGCCCCAAAATGAACCCAAGATGAACCAAAATGGTCCCAAAATGAACCCAAGATGGACCCAAATGGCCCCAAAATGCACGGCCGGGCACGGGGTCTGTCCCTGGGATCAGTTCTGCTCCATTTGCATCTTGCAGTTCATTGTCCCATCCCAGCTTTAGCCCAGGCAGTCCCACCCTGCTTGTTTTTCTCTCTGCAGCCCACGGGGTTTGTGCTCCTGGGCTGAGATTTGGATCATTTGTCCTTGGTGCCCAGCTGGAGCAGGAATTGTTTTGTGTCCCTGCTCTGTGCCCAGAGCTCACCATGCCCTCATGTGAAGCTCAGAACTGCACATTAAAGCAGCACAGAGCCTGACAAATATAAAAACTAAAACCTGAGGCATCATAACTATTTCATGTGTGGCTTTTCTTTACTTTCCTCCCAGCCAAAGGGATTGAGTGGGATCATCTGCCTGGTACAAGTTTTTTAGGCTAGCAGGGAGCAGATGAAGGAATCTGCCATCCCTTTCCATCTGCAGGGAGCTGAAGTGTGAAAGCTGGGAGCAGTCCAGGAGCCACTGCTGGCCCATGGCATCCCTTTCATCCCGAGCTGTGTGCAGACAGTCCTCTCCCCTCCTTCCAGGAATTAGCACAGACAATGGGTTTGTTCACAGTAACAAAGCTGGTGATCAAACTGGCTTTGACACTCAACATAGGTTTTATTACACTCGCAAGCCAGAGTTGTTGTATCTGGTTAGTAAGCTTGTATTTTTACAAAGATAATCGTTTTATACTGCATGATTTCCAAACTATTAGAAGGATTTAATGTATGCTGAAGCCTCTACCAAGCTGTTTTGATAAGCAGTCTTATTTTTTGTTTAGCAAGGTCTTACGGGCGATCTTTAGTCCCTCAGGGAAGAGCTCATAAAAGTCTTAAAAGTGCTTTTGCAGAGCTTTATTTATTATTTTTAAGCATGAAGATTACTAGCACAAAGATAACAAGGCTCTTGTAGTACAACATGTTCTTTGTTTTTGCAGGTTATAGCTCACATATTAGGAGTTCTCAGAATGCCAGTTTTGTTTGTTAAGTGTTTTGAGAGCAAATAGATGTAATCCTGTATTGCGTTATTTTCTTGAAATGACTTTAGCCAGGGGAAGAGGCAGTAAGGGAGATCTGGTCTGAGTAGGGGTGTCAGGAATCATGTCACTAACCACATTTACTCATTACAAGGTAGTTCTTACAATTTTACTGCATTTAATATCTGAAGATTTGCAAATTACTCTTATATATGGGGAACACTTCATTGCTAGAAATGGGAAAAAGAGGTGGGCTAAAAATAAAACCAAAGTATAGACCACAGAAGAAAATAATTTAAAAAAGCCATGCTTGGCATTCAATATAAAAAAGTTCTAAAATTTCAGTCACAACATTTTCTCATCTATTTTTACTACAAACAGATCCACAGTTTCCATATAATTCTTTGGTTTTTAATAAATCAAGTAGAAATGATGGGGTAAGCAGTAAGAAATACTGGACTTGTGCTGTGTGTTTGAGGATGGGCTGGAATGCAGAGCAGCCAGGGGAGCAGTGTTTGTTTTAAGGCATCAGTGATCAGATTGTGCTCTGTGCTGGAGATGGGCTGATAGTGCCTGCTCTGGTGAGGAGGCACTCAGAGCCTCTGTGCTGCTTCACCTCTTTGTTTCAGACACTTAAAAAGAAGTCAGTGAGAATTAACTGAATAAACATATTATTGTGCATTTCCAGAAATCCCACTAGGCACCTCCTTCTATCTGTAGATACTTAAATCCTTGAAAAATCTGTTCCTATGCTCTCTAAATCTCAGAGGATAAAGTTAGAAATCAGTGCAAAACGGATTATAAGTTATTCCTTTTGTGTCAGTGGGACCAAACAGTTTCTTGCAGCTCATCTCTAAGCCCTGTAAATGTTTGAGATTTTCTCTTGCTCGTGCAGTTGTGGCAGCAGTCTGAGCATTGTGGTGTTTGGAGAAAATGAAGGTGCATTTCAGTGTTCCTGTCAGATATTGTGGGGTGGCACCTGATATATGAGAGAATTCCCAATTTCCGGCTCCAGGTGATTGGGCTATGGTGCCCCACAGAGTAATGGAAGAGTAATATAAGGGCTGAGTATTTATGGCATCCATAAAAATGGAAACACAACCACTGTGGGGCTTTTAGCCAATAATCTCTGGGCTTTTTATATCAATTATATAAAATGCCTCAAGCTGCAGGAGCTATTCATTAATATCTCAGTTTACATATGGAGGAACAAGGTAAAAGAAAGGAAAGTGTCTGATGCAGCAGTTCCTATGGCAGATGGTTTTCTTTTGGAGCTTTGAACCATTTTTCAGTGAGGTTCAGGGATGCCAAGCACTGGAAATACCTGTTAGTCTTCCCACTGAACCCTCTGCCAGTGTATCTGCTGCTTCATCAAGCAGAGGTTGTTAATTAGATACAGCACTTCATGTCAAATAAATACAGACTGAAGGACAAGAGCTAGTAATGATTGCTAAAAATAAGTTATATTCCATACAAAGTGAAATTTTAACATTTCAGAGGGAGCACAAGATGTCATCAGGGCTGTATAAGTCTTGGTGGTACCTCCAAGGTCTGGATCATGGAGTTGTGTCAGTAAATTCAAATCTGTGTTTGACTTGAGTGGATTTCCCTTGATGGTAGTGGCATGGTCACAGTAAAAAGAAGACAAAAATGTGCATCTCTTTTTGTGGTGTTTAGTTCACCTAATTCAGGTAAAAGTTCTCTGGCACCATGGCCTCTTCAGCTGACTCTCCTGATCCATTCCCTTCCTTCCTCTCTGCTGTGTTTGATTTCCTTGTCATCCTTAAAACCACAGTCCTGGGGTAAGAAATAATCAGAAAAAGGACAGGGGTTGCTTTTCCTGGATCAGACTGCAGACCCATAACCTTTGGATCTTTATATGATGCCCTTAACCCTTTGATCCCTCTTTGGGCTGTGTGTCAGTTCTCACTTCCTAACACTGTATTTATCCTCTCCACCTGTTTTTCCCTCTCTGACCTTCTGTAGTCTCCTGGTTGCTTATGGTGTCCTCCACTGTTTCCTTTTCCATCTCCTTGGGATTGTTCCTCTCCACCACTGAGGAGCAACTTTACTGCATGGAGGAGGTTTACACACCAAAGACTATTTAAATTCAAGAGAGAAGGAAGGAAATACCTACCTGTGAAAGGCACAGTGTGCCCTGGGAAGCCTGATTAAATATGGGTTTGTTTCACCTTCCTGAAGGTGCCAGGTTGATATATATAAATATATATAAATATATAAACCAGGGGGTGTGGTGGTCCCTACTCTGCAGCCCCTGTGACACAGTCTGTAGAAGAGGACAGTTCTTCACTTAAGTGATTTAAAAATATAATTCCCATTGAAAGACAATGACACTCAAGCTCCTGAAGTAAGTTAATTGCATTAATTGAGGCAAAGATTGTAAATGGAAGGATAAGCAAAAATGGAAGATCGTTCTTGCTTTGTAGATATTGTGTGTCTGTTTGGTTTCTTTTAAGCGTTAACAAATACTGGAAATGTCAAGTTGAGTTTTCTGGTAATTGCTGGTGGGCCTCCTGTGGGCAGTGGAAGTATTTCTACAGCTTCCAGATTTTCACTTGAAGTAGCTGTGCTGTTGAATCTTACACATAGATACTCATTTCCTAAAATATTGTTGGGGAAAACAAATTTTTAAAAATAGGAAATGGTACTGAATTGCTGGAGAATCATTTGTCTTCAGAAGAGTGAAGTATTCTGTTTTCTGATTATCTCTTATGTCATACTGTTATCAGCTTCCTGGTCACTATGGAGACTATAAAATAGATAGGCCTACATGTCTAATGTAGAAAGCAGAGAAAAAACCCTGCCTTTGGTCTTCTTTGCACATTCTGAAAGAGTGAAGCATGGGCAAAATTCCAACTTTGAAAAAAAGAACCTTTTTGGTTGCTTTTAGGATCACAGGCTTCTTAAAATCAGACAATATCTGTGCTTGTTTTAAAGGCACGAGTATTTTATTCCAGGTGTTTTTGGCTGCCAAACCAGCAGCTTGATTCTCATGATATATATAATTTTTTTCCCTGCAGATGCAGACTTCATGCATACCATATGGTGGTAATTAACAGTTTCAGACTTAGTTCTCAGTTTTCTTCTGCTTCGATTCTTGGTTGGTTTGGGACAAAATTTTAATGTCACAGAAGCAGAGTGTCTGAGTTTAATTGCAGACAGGAATAATGTGCATCTCTAGATGAGGAAGGAGAAGATGAGATCTATTTAGAGCACTAAGAGATATTTTGGAGATCTCACCGAGTACAACCTGTTTCTTTTCATTAAGCCTTTAAATGTTCCTCGGTAGAACTGAAATATGCCTCCCTTGGACCCTGGAAACAGAGGGAGACAATTTGAAAGATACAGCTGGAATGAAGAATTTCTTTTAACAGCACAATGTTTGCACTTTTTATGAGAGCAAGGGTAACATTGTGAAATCTGTAAAAAAGATACTGCTTGGTGAGGACAAGTCCATTGTCCAGTGACATGACTTTTCCTGTCAATCACAAAGGTGACAAGGGGGCTAGATTAAGTAAAGCTTGCCCAAGATTAACAAAGGAAGATTATTGACCTCATCCTGAAAGGGCAGAAGCCTGTTTTATCATTAAACCTTGCAAGAGGTATTTCCTCCATAGGTGGAAAGCTGTTTGGCAATATCCAGGCAACTTTCTTGCAGATGAGCAGGTCTACCTGTGGATTCTAGGGTGGAACAGCAGCAGAAGACACGGGCCGTGGGCTGCTCCCTTTGTGCTTGGCAGGGAGAGAAGGGGCTGGAGTGTTTGCTGCAGCAGGATTGTGCAGTCCCTGTCTGCCTTTCTGAAGGGGAGCTGGAGAAGCAGCAGCCTCAGGTGTTTGGTGAGTAGCAGCCCAGCTCAGGGCAGCAGGAGGTGAGGGCCAGCAGAGCAGTTGGCAGTGCAGGTGGGCAGCAGAGCCCGGGCACCCAGCAGCTGCTGCCGCCAGGATTAGCAGTGCCAGAGGCTGGAATGTAATCAAACTTGAGCAGGTGAAATGGTTCTGCAGCTGGGAGAGGCTGTTCTCCAGGAAAGGTGTTTGTCCTCTGCTCTGCTGGCTCAGAGATGGGTCCTGTGTGTGGCTTGATGGAATTAATTGTTCAGTGTCACCATTAGATATTGATGTTTCTTAATTCCACTCTACAGTGCTGTTGCTGTTCTCTCAGTGAAACTGGAGAAAGTCATGTCAATTTGTCCTTTTAACAAAACAACCTGCTAAATCTCACTTGTTGGGAGGGAACTTCTTCTCAGGGGATTGATTTGACACTGTTGCTGACATGTCTTTCTTGCCATTGAGGATTTCTGAGTGTTTTCAGGGGGACAGTTTCACTTCTGTAGGCAATATCAGAGGATTTTCTTTACTCAGAGGTTTTTGGCTTTATGCAGCCATTGACACGAGCAGGTTTTATGTAGTGGAAGTGTCCTTTACTTTTACATGCTAGTAGTAAAAATCCAGACCCACCGAGAGCTTTTTCACATCTCCAAGTAATGGCGTAAGAAAGAACAAAATAAGAGAGAGGGACATGAAGTGAAAGCCAAGGTGACTGATGTACATTTCATGTTGTTGTTGGGAATGGCCAAAGAATAAAAGGATTTGGGGAAGGAGGTTCAGGTTCTGGAGGATTCCTGCTGAAGTGTGCTCACAGCAGAAGCTGGGCTGAGCTCTCCTCCCAGCACGGGGAGCAGAGGATTCCTCTTGGGCTGGAATCACGCAGTGGATGTGTGATTGCCACAGATCTGTCTGAATGAATAATTCACTGGTGTACTGTAATTTAGCCCACTGAGATGTGATTGCAGCTGTTCCCCTACTGTATATGTGTTTTGATTGAGGCTTTAATCCCACAAGTGTATAAATAGCCATGTGTGTGATATGCAAACACTGCATACGTGCACACCTAACCTGCAGCTCCAAAGAAACTTTTTGCAGGGGATGGTTTCTTGGTTGTATATTTCAGTATCTAATTTATCTTTTAAAAAAATCTTGTAGAACACTTCCCTTTCCTTTCTCAGCCAGCTGTGCAGTCTTTCTAACTGTGCTATTGCAAATGCTTTTAGCCAACATTGTAGTCAGAGAGTATCTCTGTTATTAATGAATTTATTGTTCCAAGACCTTTCTAATATAAGAGATTACTTGTGCCTGTTCTACAGGTAGGAAACTGAAATGCAGGGGAAAAAAAGTTATATTTTCTATGGTTCCACAGTGCATTTAAAAGAACTAGGAATTGAGTATTCAGAGTCCTTCATGATGCTTTGTTCACTGCATTGTTCCCCTCACAATTCCTTTTCCCCAGAAAGCAAGGCAGAGTTTTAAAAATACTTGTGAGCTTCATTTGAAAACCAAGCAGTTTGTGATTCTGAAAACCGTCTTATTTTACTTTACATAATCATTCAATCCTTGTGTTCTTGTGCTTCTTCTCTTATAACAAACTGGTTTTATATAAGAATATATTTGTAGATTAAAAACATTTGGGGTACAAGCAAACACTTACCTGTACCCCAAATGTGCATGGAAACTGTAGTGGTGATACCTGAGGTTTAGGCAGCTTTTACAAATACTTTGTGTAAGTGTAAAATACACAGAGTATTTGTAATACAGAAACAGGAGTGAAAGTCTTTGGGACCTGCTTTGGATTAAAACAAGAAACTATTCTTGGTAAAATGAAGAATGTACAGAACGTAGTCATTGTTCTGTACATGACTGGTGGCATAGGTAGATTTAAGAACTGTAACTAAGGATGATGATATTTGGCTTATCTGTCTCAAAGTGTGAATAAGAAAGCAGCTTTCAAGATATTTCCTCTTTTAGCCTTCTGTGTTGGAAAAAAATTGCCACTTGGTGATAATGGTTTTGAATTTTAGATAAAGTCTGAAATGATACTGAAGTTAACCATTTTGCTTGTTTAGATTGGTGTTAAAAAATCAGTTTACTCAAGTCTATAGGTGAAAAAAACTGCATTTGGCTTCAGCTAAATTTTGAAGTCCAGTGTTGGCAACTAGGAATTTTTCAAGTGCAGAACAAAAATGGAGGGAGTTGGAAGGTGGAAAAAAAAGGAGCATTTCTGTTGATTGGAGTTGGAAAATTTTTTAGGGCTTGGTCAAAAGCTCATTGACGTCAGTAGAAAGTCTCTCATTAACATCACTGGGTTTGGTTTTTGGGGCATATGATGGCCCAGATTGTAATCTCAGTTAAATCCGATTCTCTTAAGGAATTTATTCGCTACTATAACACGTTCAAGCTGCTCCAAACTGTTTGCATTAAAAGTTTTCTTAACCATAGGTAATCTTTTTGCCACAACAAAGTAGCTTGTGAAAACAAATATTTTTTTCTTTATTGCGTGTTTTCCATGTAGCTTTACTCAGATTTTATTAAAATAATTTGTAGCAACTTATGTTCTTTTATAAAAGTGGGATTTTTTTTCTGAAATACTGTGATTTATTAGAGCAGACATCAAAATTACTCCAAAAATATAAAATTATAACAAAAATCACTAAACACAGTGTGTGTGCATATTTACAGACATATATAATACCTTCATGCCCTCTGAATTGAAGTGCAAAAATGAAAACAATTTAAAAATTAAGACTTTTACAACCAAGTTTGTAATTCATGTAACAAGATGATCCAGTGACTTATTTAAAAAACAATATTCATTAAACAGCTAGAGTACAAAAATAAGATAATGGAAAAAAAAGCTGGGAAATCACATCAAACTAAAAACTACTCATGCTTACAGCATTCTATTTTATGCAGAGTATTACTCTGCTGCAGTGTTTGTGTGGAGATGTTGACCTGAGTTTTTCAGGTACAGGTGGCACACATCAGTGGCTTTGGGAGCTGTGTACAGAAGGGTTGGGTACCACAGACAGGAGAGCAGGAGGAGCTGTGCAGAGAACGTTGCTTTAAGCTGGAGGAGATGTGGAGGACAAGGCTCCTGCGTTAATGAAGGCAGGTTTGAAGATGCTGGAGCCAGTTTTGCTTTCCATTAAAATTAATGAGTAGAGCTGTGTGGACTCTCACGTGAGGAGGGTTGTGTGCACGTTCCAGGAAGTCACTGAGTTTTTGCCATTGTGCTGCCAGGGAAAGTCATTAGGACCACCTTTGTGAAAAACAGTTTCTACAAGAAATGAAGGTTTAAGGCAGAAGAGAATAGAATTAGAAAACAGAAAGCAATTGCTTCATCCTTTATAGATGGGAGAACTGCTTGAACTGTGAGTTAAAATATGGCATATGGTGAGGGACATTTAATGTTTAGTTGCTATTTATTTCCTAAAACAACTAGCCAATCAAGGCATTAAGTACTTTATAAAGTCAGGAAATTAATGGTCCTTGTAAAAATTGAAGGTTTTTTTAGAAAGAGAGCTGTAAAAGAACAAACAATTACAGGTAATCAATACCATTGTTATTAGGAAACCTAGGAGAACAACACTTCTTCTCAATTAGGGAAAAACTGTATTTTATGTTTCTCTCTTGCAAGCTGATCTTTGTTCACTCCAGCCTGTAATCTTGGTTTATGCTTTATGGATAGGCTTTGTTCTGGCTGGTTTTGAAACATTGCTCGCTTTTTTAAAGGTTTCAACAGAAGAACAAATAGCAATGAACTCCAAGAACAAAGCACCCTTCTTCCTTTCTTTCCGCCGATATTTTTTCCCCCCCCACATTTCTTCAAGAAAAGCAAGGAACGTTTCATCTCGTGTGTTTTTTTTCTTTTCTCCCCTTTCAGGAAGTTGATGGCAATAAAGTGATGTCTTCGTTTGCCCCGCACAACTCATCTACCTCACCCCTGAAGGCAGAAGAAGGCGGGCGCCAGGGCGGGGAGGCGCTGTCCAGCGCCGCGCTGGGCACCCCCGAGCGCCGCAAGGGCAGCCTGGCAGATGTCGTGGACACCCTCAAGCAAAGGAAAATGGAGGAGCTCATCAAAAACGAGCCAGAAGGTAAGGCCTGGGAAGCTGGCCAAAATTTTCCTGTGTTCTTTTCTTTCCTCCAGATCCTTTGGATTGCATATAGTTTTTAATCGTGCCGTTTTGCCGCGCTGCGTGCTTTTCCGTGCCAGCAGAATTAAAGATCTTGCAGTTCTTTTCTGCATTAGTGGTAAATTTTATCAGTGTCCCATCACAGCTAACGTTTTTAGCTTTTCCCAGAAAGAGAGCCTAGTGGTCTTTTTGTTAGAGTGGCAACCTCCTCAGTATGCCTGCAGTAAGCCAGTTTTAATCACCTGGGGGCTTTTAAACCCCTACTCCCCTCTCCCCATGTCGAGAACTAAAAGAAGTATTATTTATCATCCATGTCAGTGGTTTTGTGAAATGATCTAGTGTGCAGGTCGTTGTTTGAAAGGTAAGAAGGTAAACTGGGAGTTAGTGAAAGGTTTTATGTGGGACACATCAGGGTCTGTTTTATGTGTAGTGCAGGTGCTGTACAGGCAGGGAATGCAGGTGTTCTCTGCATTATGTATGGCCAGAAACACCATGCAGTGTCCTTTCTGGGTGTCCTTTCTGGAGAATGGGTTTTTTGAGGGTCTTGTTGAGACCCTCTCTCCAGCTGGTGGTCATGGGACTTGTGCTCTGTGGGACTCTGTGGGACTTGTGCTCTGGGAATAAGACCAGAGATGAGGATTTTTATTTTTTCCCTGTTTGGGGCAGAGCCCAAACCCTGAGTGGAAGATGAGGCTCTCATGGTGCTCTCTTTAGGTATCTGCATGTTTATTTACAGCTGCCTTTCTGGGCACTGAGAGCCAGCTGTGAGAGCATACTGAGCCTTGTTTCCTAGGGCACAGTGAGGAGACTCCGTTCTCATTTACACTCACCTGTCCTGATACAGAAACTGCTCCAAATGTTCAATAGCTGGGCTCTCAGGGCTCAGTGCTGAAGCATGAACTGACAGCACCTACAAGGAAATTTCAGGACAATTTCCTGCATACTGGGATGGAAGTATGGACTCAAACATGCTGGCACATACAGGAGCATGGCAGGATTGTAAATGAGGCTTTTCTTGAGTGGAACATGCAGTAAGGGTCTGCTGGGAAACAAATTCTTTGTCTGAGCATTTTTTTAATATTACTTACAACATTATTTTTGCATTTAGGTTGGTGTACTGGTCAGGGCCATAGGATACCCTGTGCCTTTGGATGGAGGAGATTGCAGGGGGAATGGTGGGAAGGAGAGCAGGCTTTTATCTGAGAGAGGAGAGAGCAAGGAGCTCTGGGCAGTGCATAAATACTCTGCTGGGTAGGAGGTTGTGCAAGCTGCACAGACTCCATTAGGGAAAGGCCACAGATAGACATGAGAATGGTTACAGAGCTTGTGCATTATCTCAGCTCTGCTAAAATGAAAATATACAGTACAAACAAAAGATCTACAGCTTTGTGAAGAGATTGGGAGAGAGAGGAGGGGGAGCAACTGAATGTTGGGCTTTGCAAATGCGTGCAACAAAAAATCTTTTCTTCCCTCCAGCCATTGTTCTATTGTCTTTCAAAGGCCATTAAATTGAACAGCAGGTTGTGATGAAAATTTCATTAAGCCCTAGTTAAATCATTATGAGGGTGCCATATTCATGTCTCTGCTTACTCCCCATCCAGGAAAAAATGAATAGGAAAGAGTTGAGCTTTTTTTCCCTTTCTCCTTAAAAGCGAACTAACAAAAGTTCAGAAGTTAGAGGAGAATGGGAAATGGGACATGAAACAAAAGGA
This sequence comes from Geothlypis trichas, assembly GCA_009764595.1. NCBI lineage: Eukaryota > Metazoa > Chordata > Aves > Passeriformes > Parulidae > Geothlypis > Geothlypis trichas. The sequence continues at coordinate 805,535 of CM019904.1, read as the reverse complement.
GGCCAGAGAGGTGAGGTGGCTAGGAAGAAAATTAGACTTGCATAAGAGCATTGAAAGGTGGTGAGGGACAAATACATCATTTTGACAAGCCTCCCTCCCCCTTCCCTTCAGCCAACGTGGTTGTTTTTAGAGTGGCTAATTAAAAAATATATATTTCTGGGTGCAGATGGCTAGACTGTTCTTAGAGGTCCTCTGCAAATATGAGTTTTTTCCCTAAATGAGATATATACCAAATACAGCACACTGTCTTCTCTGTTTGAACCCCAGCAGAAAATTATTGTCGTGTCTTCTTCATGTAGTGCTAAAGTAAAATTGTCAGTCATCACTGGTTGCTAGTCAGGTAATTAGCATATTAATGAATTTCCCTGTGAATGAGGTGTTACAAGTGGGAATCTTTGATAGTACATGTAGGTAAAACCGCAGCAATTTGTGATAAATGCATATTTCACTAATGATTTTTAGTCTTGCTAGTTTGTAAAGCTTTGTGGGATGAAGATCAAGAATCTTGGTTAAGCTTTGCTGCGTTATGTCAACAAGAATAATATAATACTTTATTTCCCTTTGGGAAGAAAGGGAAACATTTGCACCAGTAGTTGAGGTTTAATTAAATCAATTTCCTGTGAATCTTTCAAAGACCAGATACGAGCCAGATTCCCATTTCTCTATGTACTCAAAAGTTTATATATTATTTAACTTGTACAATGGGCTGTGTTTGCTCTCTTTTTATTGTTTGAAATAGTCCTCTGAATTGCTGTGGGAAACGTGCTTTTCAAGCATTCTCTCAAATGGCCTGTTTTCCTCAAAATCAGAAAAAAGGGCAGGGCTGCGTGGACAACTTTAGGTCTCAATTCAAACCTTGTATCAGTGAGGGAAAGAGCCTCTCTTTTCTGAAATGGGCTTCAAGGACAAGGGAGATATTCCAAAATATTGATTTTTTTTGTTTGACTCTTTCGAGGAAACTTCATTGATACAAGGGAAGCTGTTTTCTACAGTTATGTTTGTAAGAAAAAAGTGAAAATTAAAGTTTTAAAAGTGAAAATTAATAGGTTTTGTTGGTAAAGGGCAATAATTTTTACATTTTAAACCCAGTGCTGAGGGTGCAGCAATGCACATCTGTGAACACTTCCCTGTGCTCACCCAGGAGCTGATGAGGGAAGCATCACTCTCCCAGAGATGGTGTTCATGTGGGTCTGTTGTGTGTGTACCCTTGGTTCATGTGCCTGCAGGAGCCCACGCTGCCTGCTCTTCCACCAGCTCAGCGCTGCCTTTTCCTCCCTGGGTGTGAGCTGGGGGATTGGGGGTGTTTTTATGGGGGTTTATACTCGGCTCCAAAGCTCCTTGCTCCTTTTCTTCTCCCCCTAATTTTGCCATTTTCCTGCTGCTGGATGGAGTGTGATTGCTAGTGAGTCATGCTGACACAGGCAGGAGTGTTCAGTGGGTCTGGAACTCTGGATTTTACTCGCTGCTAATGCAGTGCTCACTTCTCTTCTCTCAAATTCTGTGGAAAATCCTTACATGCAGCTTTAGCACGAGGCCCCCAAAGGCATAAACCTATTACTGAAGTCACACAATGTTATTTTACATGAAACATTTCTGTCCTCTCTAAGTTGGGCTTCAGAAGAGGAGTCAGTCCCCTTTCATTGCTGGCGCACAATAATGAAGATAATGGAGTGGGTTTGGAGCAGCCTTACACACTGTGACAGACCCCAGCCCTTGCCCCGAGGGTCGTCTGCCGACCATGGCATTCCTTTTGCAGCTCAAATCATTAGGAGAATGAGACACAGGCATGTTTTTCTTCTGTTTTCTTCAGGCATCAGAGGACGGCAGAGGCTCTCTGTCTGTCTGTTCTCCTCATTTGTAGAAATGAAATGGAAATCTCTTTGAAGTCACTGAGCTTGACACAAGTTTGTGAAAGAAAAGACCAAAGCAACCACTTAGCTTTTCCTTGCACTATTAATGTGATTGGATTGCTGCATTTTAATTTATGGCCTGTGCTTGTGGAAAATTAAATCTCTGAAATCTCTGTAGCCTTTCCCCTAAACGTATGGCTTGGCTTCTGGAAAGCAAAGAGGCAAACAAGTAAATTCCTCCCTATTTTTAGCATAAGCTGGAGTATTCTTTGGCTCTTTACATCTCCTAACTTTTCATTAAGAATCAATCCTCTTTTTCCATGTTGGCAGTGTTAACAGGTTGTGTATCTGGTCACATTTAAAACGTTCATAATGGGGCTTCTGAGGGCAGACCCGTGTTGTTGTGTGGAATTTGTAGGAATTCTGTATAAAGAAGGATCATATGAACACCTGATGAGCTTGTGTGGGTGCAGTCATTCATCTGCACAGCTCTTTCTTCCTTGGGAAGGACCTCTGAAACTCAGTTCAGTTGAGCTGTTTTAGTGAATCCTTTGAATTTTCCATGAAGACATGTACATACATGCACACACACAATATATATATAATGTATTATTTGTATTTAGACATAAATATATATGAACACGCACACAAAAATTATTCATTTATTGTGTTTCATATTTTGCCTGCTCTAAAATGCTGATCTTACAGTCCTTAGGTCTTCAGAGGGGTAGCAGTAATGTCAGCTGTTTGGTAAGGAGGGAATATGTGTGTTTGCAGGGCTTTAGCAGGCAGTGTGGGTACCACAGCCTCGTGTATTGTAGTAGGCAGCAGTACTGTAAGTAATTACTTGTTGTGAAAAAGGGATGAGAAGAGCCTCTTGGGCATGATTTTTGTCTTCTGAACGTCCCCCAAAGGCTGTTTGTATTTGATGTTCAAGTTTACATTATAAATCACAGCACCTGTTAATGTGGTAATTTAGATGGCTGTTGTTTAAGTGGTTCTGTAATCTGTAAAAGTGAGCCATGCTGGATTCAGGCTCTCTGAGCTGGGGTATCTCAAAACGTTATCAAACTTTTAATGAACAAATCTTGTAAAAAAAGTCAAGATGTCTCCCTCTTTTTGAGGCAGGTATTCCAAAGCAGGCCATTCATGGGCACAAGAAGGGTGGCCTTTGAAATGCAGACTCCTGTTTTTAAACCACATCTGATGAGAAGGGATGGAAATAAAGTGCACAGATTCGGGAAAGGCCCAAGGATACTGTAATTGGTTGAGGTTTCAAGTTCTTTTATTTGGTTCCTCGGCGCCCTTTGACAGAGTGCGTGTTGGAGAGGCTTTGTAAAGCTTTTCCACTGAAGGACAGGCAAGGGTACTTTGCAGCTGAGGACTTTCAAGTTGTGCTGGTGCACTGCTGCTGTGGAAGGATGCTTCAGGTGCCTTGTGGTTCTGTGCTCATCTCTGCAGTCTGTCTCCAGGAAATGTGTCTTTTCTTGTGCAGCATCAAACCTCCCTTGCTCCTTTCAAAGACCCTGCCATATGGGAATATGCCTTCGCATACTGCTGATACAAATAAAAAATAATTAAAACATTTGAAAGTTTATTTGTGGAATAGGCCTATGTGGAGAGAAGGCCCTGTTAAATAGTGTAGCTTAAATTTTTATTAACAAGTGCTTTAACTGTAGAACAGAGGTAGCCCAGTTTGAAGCCTTGCCAGCTCTGACTTGCTTTAAGTGAAGTTTATTCATTTGTTGCCTTCAGTTTTTAAGTGTTTTCCTTCCCAACAGTTTAGCCTGATAGTCACGGTTTATTTCAATGGATGTTTTCAAAATTTGCTTAGATTCCCTTCCAGCTCTCTCTTCTTACATCCTCAAAGGTTTTTAGCTTTTGGATTTTTCTTCTTCCTTTTGATAAAGGCATCTGAGGTGCTGATACAGCATCTTGAATACAGAAGAAAGCATTATGGTCAAGTGAGATACAGGAAACTCGTGCTTTTGGAGAGAAGATGCAGCCCCTCTCTCCCCCTCCCTGGTTCAGAATGAAAGTCTCCTCTGATGAATCTCCACAATTAAAATTTCTTTCTGGGTTATCTTCACTCCATAATACTGAGCAAGCAGGAGCCAAAGCAGAATGCTTTCTCTCTTCACTTCTCATCTTTAACAGCACAACATGCAAGTGGTTCAGCAAGGCAAAAATAATTATTTGGGCTCCTGTCTGCCCTTTATCCCCCAGACTCCTCACCAGCTGTGCTTCATTTCAGTAAGGCTTTTCAAAATTTGCTGTCACTTTTGCCGTGCGTTTCCCCTGTTGTATTCCACCTAGATCCACCTTTGCATTTTTGCGCGCTCTTTAAAATTTTTTTCCCATTATTATTATTTTATTTGCATTTCCCCCTCCCCTGGAAAAGCCATTAGCTTTCTGACCCTGGTTTTGGTCCCTGGGTGGGAGCTGGAGGAGCCTCTGCCCCCGGTGCAGCCCCAGCTGTGGGTGGGGAGAGTGCCAGCTCGTGGTGCCGCGGCTCTGGGGATGTCACTTGTTCAGCAGTGAAGAGCCAGCCACCTGTTCCTCGGCCCTCTTGTCCCTCATATTCAAGGTTCAAGCCCTTGCTGAATAGTAACATCTTAATCTGGGCAGCCTGCACACCATTTAGCTGGAACCTATTTGTCGAGCTAGCGGGATTTGTGGGATTTTTTCCCCCCTTTCTCTTCCCCCCGAGGCGCTTGTCACGACCGTGCATTTTAAAATGAATCAGACCTCCCAGGCTCGTGTGACGGCGGGGTTTAACACGGAGAAGTGGATATCAAGTATTTGCCCTAATTAAATAGGCCTGCTTGGTTTTGTTCTAGTGGGTGCTTGGTGTTTTTTTTAATAAGGGCTGCTGGCGGAGGAGGCACGGCCGGCCCTGGAGTTGGTGGAGAGCTCACTTCAAAGTTTTCCTCAGCACCTGCGCCCCGGATGCTGAGACCTGGAGGGCTCCCTGTGTTCTTCCCTCAGTTTGTGGGAAGGGGGAAATTGAGCCGAGTGAGGGAAGGGGAGGTGAGGAGCTGGGAGGAGCTGGCTTTGGAGCTGATTAGGGTGACCTGTCATCCTGTCTGATTAGCTGCAGCTCCCAGCCTGTGCCATCAGCCGTTCACAAGGCTGTCTTGTGTCTGCTGTTTACCAGAAGCAAGGGAAAGCCTCTAGTACGGCAAGGAGCAACATTTGCAGCAACTCCCACTTGCTTGTTTAGCTAATGAAGTAGCCTTGTAAAAACACTCCTCAGTTTGGAGCTGCTGCTGAGCTTTATTAGATACGTGTCTGGTTAACATTGGTGTTTTTAAGGTGGCTTGAGGGTTGCCAGCTTTATGCATCTGTGCACATCTCCATTGCACACAGGCTGTCCTGGGAAGGCAGAATTCCTTTCAGCACCTTCCCTTCTCATGCAGTTTAGTTGTACTGTGGTTTCTGCATTGCCTCAGGAGAAAGTGTGCTACACGTGCATGATTTCTATGATGTATCCATTCAAAAAGTGCTCAAAAACCAAATAAAGGAGAGTTGGGGGGATGTATCAATTCAAAAAGTGCTCAAAAACCAAATAAAGGAGAGTTGGGGGGATGCATCAATTCAAAAAGTGCTCAAAAACCAAATAAAGGAGAGTTGGGGGGATGTATCAATTCAAAAAGTGCTCAAAAACCAGATAAAGGAGAGTTGGGGGGATGCATCAAAAAGGCAAATAAAGGAGAGTTGGGGGATGTATCCATTCAAAAAGTGCTCAGAAACCAAATAAAGAAGAGTTTGGGGGAACTCTCTGCCCTAAGCACCCTGAAGCCTGTTACACAGTAATTAAGGACTGATAGCATTTAACAATTCAACAAGTTAGTTTTAGCCAAAAGCTAGTAGAAAATTTGGATCAGTCAACATTTTTAGACAAAATGTTTCTTTGGAAATGATATTTTTTGTTTTTAAATGTTTAAGATGATTAATCTGAAAGAGAAATGAAAACATTTCAATTAGGATTAAAAAAAACACTTTGGGTCAGGTGGAAACAGCTTTTCCCCTGACTTGGTTTGGCAGCTGAAATGAAAAAATGCAAACTAGTCAAACAAAAACGAGTTGCAAAACCTGGTGAGGTTTTGGGGGTGTTTTTGTGTCTAATGACCTGAGAAGGACAAATGAACAGTTGTTTTACAGTCACTTAAATATATCTGAATGTTGCACACTGTGGTTTTGAGGGCAATCTGTAAAATTAGTCAAAGAGCTTTCAAAATTTGATTTTCTCCAAACGTAAAAATTTCTGTGCCTTCTGAAGGCTCAAGTCAGCAAAGTTCTGCAGCACCTTGGGCATTTTATTTTGGAGCAGATTTTGGACCATGGAACATTTTATGTGCTTGGCCTGTCTCTGCAGCCAAAACCTCTGAGTCTGTTTTGAGGACCTGGGAATCTGCAGTTGGTACTCCCCAGAATTTTACTTTGTTTTCTGTAAAAATTCCTGCAGCCAGCACACAGTAAAATAAAAAAACCAAAAACCCTCTATTTATTTATTTATTTCCATAACAGTTGAAATTGCTGAAGTGAAGCCCAGCAGGGTAGGCAGGATGATACTCCCCTGATTTAAAAGTTCATTCTATATCCGTGCACTAACTCACTGCCATCTTTCGCTTCCTCTCCCAGCGTTATTGTTCCTGTTTTATTTTTAATTTCAAACCCTGGCAGAACCCAAAGGTAAAGAACATATTGACACTGCCAAGCATCTGTCTGGTGCTTGACAGCATCATAGAAACCCTTGCAGTGTTTCCTCTGGGTTGCCATTGGTTATTTAACAACACAATGCAAACGGTGCAGTGTGGGTGTGTGTGAAAAGGAAAGAAAGGTTGAGGTGGGGAGAAGGAGCCCTGCACGAGTAAATATGTCTTTCATCATATCTTTTGTTTGGGCTGTTTGCTGGGTGCTATTCAGCACTCAATGGGAGTTGTTTGACGGTTCTGCAAAGGGGTAGGAAACCTTTTCTTAAACTTTTATTCTCCTGCTTTTGTCTCAGTCCCTGAAGTTCCCTGCTTTTGTTTTTGCTGCCCCATTTTGTTGTCACCTGTCTGTTGTGGAAGGGGTTTGGTTGCTGCTGCTTGGCTGATGGGAGGTGAGCTGATATTCAGTCGTGCTCCTGCTTGGGAGCGTTCTTGTGCAGGTGAAGTGGGCTTGAGAGAGCTTAGGAGAGATTTGCTGCTCTGCTCTTTGGGGCCATAGAGCTCTTTCAAGCTATATTGATTTATATAAATAAATATATTGAAATGAGAGCTTGGAAGAGCTCTGTTGGAGGAGGAAAGAGCTCCAGAGGAGGAGAGTGAGAGGTGAATGGAGAGGAAAATCAAGCTCTGCTTTCTGCTGAAGAATGGCCTGTTAGCACTTGTGTGACTGGGTGAGGCTTTCTGAGATGTTTAGCCTTGATTTAATTTGTATTTAAGATTTCTCCTCCCAGCACATGAATATAATGTCAGTGCAGAATGCATTGCATGGTGTAATTACTGGGGAGAGCAGGAGTTGGGCAAGCAGAGGTAATTGAACACATGGCTGTTTATTACAACAGGACAGTGCTCCTACGCTGGTATTTAGGGCATTAATAGGCAGGAATTGATTTGTTGTTTTAAGATGAATTCAATCACTGTTGCTCAGGCCTTTGTTTGCTCAGGCCCAGTTCTGCTTTGTTTGTGTTCTGTGCCCAAGAGGTTTGCACACCACGGCGTGGCATTACTCATGCCGAGGGCTTGGGAGCACACAGCCATTTCCATGAACAAAGGACATTTTTCTTTTTGGCTCTGTTTATCTTCCTCTCCAGTTTTGTTGCCCTCTAATCTGTCTCCATCTCTCTCTCCCTCCTTCTCCCCCCTCTCCTTCCCACCCCAAACATTTCTAATCAATGCAGAGGTCCTCCCACATTCTTCCTTCCTCCTCCTCCTGATTCACCCTCCTGGAGACAAATGGAGCAGTGACTGGCAGCTGGCAACACAGGGCTGTGCTGTGGGCTAAAAGGTGGAAATGAGTGGTGGCTTCAAGGTTTTCCAAGGAATTCTGGGGCTGGGGGGAGCCAGGATTGCTTCCAGAGTGAGCAGAGGGGAACGAGCTGAGCCCTGCATGTCTCCACTCTGGGTGATGCCTTGGAAAGGGTGATCTAGAACAGAGTTAAAGAATAGAGTAGGAGATGGAGTTCCAGAATAAAACAGGGATTTATTGAAAGGTTCTCCTCTATAGATGCACCTTGGGCAGCACAAGAGCCCAGCCAGGGCTGCACCCAAGATGAACCCAAATGGCCCCAAAATGAACCCAAGATGGACCCAAATGGCCCCAAAATGAACCCAAGATGGACCCAAAATGGTCCCAAAATGAACCCAAGATGAACCCAAATGGCCCCAAAATGCACGGCCGGGCACGGGGTCTGTCCCTGGGATCAGTTCTGCTCCATTTGCATCTTGCAGCTCATTGTCCCATCCCAGCTTTAGCCCAGGCAGTCCCATCCTGCTTGTTTTTCTCTCTGCAGCCCACGGGGTTTGTGCTCCTGGGCTGAGATTTGGATCATTTGTCCTTGGTGCCCAGCTGGAGCAGGAATTGTTTTGTGTCCCTGCTCTGTGCACAGAGCTCACCATCCCATCATGTAAAGCTCAGAGCTGCACACTAAAGCAGCACAGAGTGTGAAAAATAGAAAAGCTAAACCTGAGGCAGCACAGAAGTTTGGTGTGATGGGGTGTGTGCTCCTTTGGTGGGTCCTGCTGGCTTGTGCTCTGGAGGAGCTTTGCAGGGCACATCCTGGGGCTGAAGGAGCATCCTGCCCTCTTCTCACTGCTGCAGGTTGCAGGGAGGAGGACAGAGCCCCCTGACTCAAACTGAATTGCTGGCCTCCCTGTTGAGAGCAGCAGGGTTTGTATTTTAGGTTCATTGTGCTTGAAGGGAATCTCATCTTGATTTATTTCTGAGTGTGGGAGAGTTAATGGACACTTCAGGGGGACCTGGGCCCAGTTCTGCCCTCAGCTGGGAGATCATCACTCCCACTGGACATGCAGGAGCTGTAGGAAGGCAGCATTTGACCTGCTCCAGGATTGGCAAGGAACCCAACGTGACTTGTTTTTCTATCCCTCTACAGACAGGGATTAGGCCTGTTCCTAGAAGGAGCAGGATTAAAAGAACTGACGGGTAACAACAACAGCCAAGTCTGTGGGGTCAGTAACTGTGGAAAATTTGATTGCCTGGCTGTAAGGAACCTGTGTCCAAACCCAGCAGTGCAGGATCAGTTGCCTTTTGGACTGGCTTAGGCAGCACCAGCAAGGACAAGCACAGATGTGGGACACAGGGAGCCAGATCCTTCCTGTCAGGGAGAAAAAGCAATTTCCTACACTGCAACGTGCAAACAGCCTCCATTGTCCATCTGAGCCTTTTAGCTGTAATTTATGAAATTATTGAATCTGCAGATAAGTAATGGACACACAGGAGATGAGCTCTGGATGTCAGGTCCAGCAGGTTGTGTATGGGACATGCTACTTGGCTACTAATTATAATTGTTTTCCTAAATATCCAGGAATTGCAGTTGCAAAGCCAGCCCATATACCCAAAGGAAAATATGATTTCCATCTCAAAAAAAAAACCAAACAAACCCTAAATAATTATTGTACTGCACTGCCAGTAAACAAGAATGACAACAGCCAAAGATATGAAAGCCTCAAAGTTGGGAACAATGTCCAAGTGCTTTATCAGAAAGGAAAGTGCTGTCCTGCCTTGGGAGTGGTTATCCAGGGTCCTGTTTTTGCAGTGCAGTTTGGAATGTGCCATCAGCCTTGTGCTGCAGATTAGCCCCCACAATCTTAAGGTAAATAGTCCAGAGACAAGGATCACATGGAACAAGAGAGCCTCTTGGTTTTTTCATGCACCCTGATGTTTTTATGCTAAACTTCTTCTCCTTTTCTGTTTTGCCCCCAACACATATCCCATTTCAGCAACTGAGCATCTTATCTCCCACAGAGTCAGGCATCAGGGGAAAAAAAAGAAAAAGAAAAGAAAGTCACCAACTAACCATAAAATGGTTTCATCTGTAGTGATTACTGTATTCATTTGTTCCTGTAGGTTTGCTGGCTGGTTGCAAAGTGTAAAAGCATGGTAGTGCATTTTTGCTGAGATATCTATATATGAGACCTAAATAAAGCCACGTATTTCCAAACAGTTATATTTCCATGTATATGAAATTAATACATGAAGATGAAACTAGAGGACAGCAGGCTCTTGCTAATGATTGTCAGCTGCAAAAATTCTGCATTCCACACTGAGCTCATGTACATTGCTTTAATCAGCAGTGGTGTTTAACTAAATATGGAGACTTTTCACTGAAGATGATTTTATTTTAAGTTTTTGGTTGGGTTTTTTTGTGCATTTCCTCTTGCTGTGTCATCACAGCTCCCATGAAGTTTTTGGGTGTGGGATGTCTGGGATGCCTCTCCAAGCAAAATGCATTTTTCTCATACTGGTCTGGCCAGGTCAGTCCTGTCTGAGTTCAGATTAATTACAGAGCTTTCACTGGTAGTCATTCTATAACTAAGCATAAAATTATTAGATGAATAATATACATAACATAGTAGTTTAGGACCTTGTTCTTTCTGCTGGAAAAAAAGATGCAGTGTTTTTGAGCCAATAATGGGGCTTTTTGTTGTTGTTATTTTATTGTTAGACAGGTTACTGGATGGGAGAAACTCTAGTTTCATCTTCAATATTTCATATACATGAAATTAATATATTAATTAATTTCATATACATGAAATTAATATATTAATTATTTTAAACACATGAAATTAATATATTAATTTCATATACATGAAATTAATACATATATTGAAGATGAAATTCTAGTTTCATCTTCAATATTAATTTCATATACATGGAAATATAACTTTTTGGAAATACATGACTTTATTTAGGTTTTGTATATAGCACCAGTGGGTGCTGCACAGCACACATGACCCAATATTTTAAAGTAATGGTGCTCACAAAGACAAAACAATGAGAGGGGCTTTCTCACATTTCCAGATGCAGAATTTTCCTAATAGTTCTCTGTAAACTCCTTTTGTTGGCTGTTGCTGTTGTTCTGGCCTTGTGCCATGAATACAAATAATAATGAATAATATAAATACAGCACGGAGCAAAGTGCTGCAGAGAGTTCAGCTCCATCTCATCTCTCCCAGGTTGGTGCTGACCACTGATCTGCCTGTGCTGAAAATTGAAAATATCCACCAGGAATGGGGCTGTGGGTACCAAGCACAGCACTGCTGGCTGTTCTCAGGGGCACACAAGTGCAGTGTGCCTGTTTGGAAAATACACCTTTGCAGTCTGATTCATCTTGGGATGAGCAAAATACTAGTGGAGATTTGATTTTGATTTTTTCCTTTATTTTTATTTGTTTATTTTTTAGATCTCATTGCTGCTGGGAGGGGGCAGTGGGGTTGTTTAAGCAGGGCTAGGTGGCTTTCCTGCCAGGCTGAATGCAGGCCATAAAGCTGTCACTTCTGTAGCTTAATACTGGCTCTTAATGTATTAATTCAAGGCTTTCAGTGATCTAGGACACAACGTGTGCCAGGAGTGGGAACTAAAATTAGAGGCAGACTTTGGGCTGTGAGAGCTGCTCGAGGCTGCTTGGGCTGAGGGAGGGAAGGGCCCTGGTGGCAGCCACAGTCCAGGGGCTGGGGGGTGCCCAGAGCATCCCCCAAAAGCAGCATTTCTGCACCTCAGCCCCTGGTGAATGGCCCTTCCTTTTCTGTGTATTCCTCTCACTGGGATTCATTTCACACTCCAAATCCACGGTGAAAACTGTCTGGGTTCACTTGTTATACCAACAACTGGACTTTCTGAATTGGGATTGTAATTCCACACCCTCCCTCTTCCCTTAAATAATAGCCAGTCTTCTCTAAAATGCACCCCAAAGTGAAAACACTGTGAAACCAAATGAAATTCTAGTTAAACCTTCTAAGTTTTCATTCATGGAAAGCAGCTCCTGATGATGTAAAAAAGAAAAAGAGGCTGAGCAACAGAAAAATAGTTTCTTCCTCCTCCACTTCATTGGTTGTATTTTGTTATGTAAAATTTCACGAGAATCATTTCCCTGTAATTTTTTTATCTATCATAATTCTGTTAAGGACTCTGAATGGAGACTAATTAGGCTTTATTGTTTGGTAATGTGGATTCTCTTGTGCTTCTTTGTTGTTTACTTCCCTCAGACTGTGGGTGCTGTTCTGGCTGTGTAGAAATAATGACTGTGTTACCTCATGAATATGAGATTGCAGGGACCCTGCTTGAGATTGCTGTGCCTCTGGTTCCTCCCCTGTGATTATTGCAGGATATCTGAAACAAATTCCTTCTTTTTGGGTGGAGAAACGCTCAGAAGCACAAGTTCACAGACATTTCATCTTTGCTAAGACATCTTGGGTCTTTACCTTAATCTGGCTTGTCTCTTTCTAGTGAAATGAGGGCTGCACTTGGCACTTCTGTGGGACTCACAGAAACATAAGGGGGGCTCATTGCAATGAGATACATCGAGATAATTCTGCAATATGAGAATTTTCCTTTATATTCAAACATAGAAAGATTTGTAAGTTTTTAATGTTAGGGGGAAAACACTTCTCTGAAATCCATCCTGTGAATCTAAACTCTGATATTTTGCTGCTATTCATGTGCAGCACTTTCTTTGATGACTGCTGGAGTTCTGATCTCACAGAGAGCAGAGAATATTGGAGCTGAGATTTCCTGAGCACAGCTTAGGGGATAATGTTGTGTTTAGTTTGTTTCACTGGATGCAAGCTAATCAGGGAATAATTAACAGTCAAAATGCCAAGGTCCTCGTTCATGTGAAGGATCTGGTATTGAAGTCCTCAATAAAGTAACACTCACATTGAATTCACTGAGACTTTAAACTGAACAAATGCTTCAGGATTTGTCCCCAGCTTTTTTGTCCCTGTCAGTTTTTAATGAGCATCCCATAAAAGTGTTTAACAATTGTACTGACTTTGATTTTTTTTCAAGGTTTGGGAGAAAATTGCTTTCTCAGGTTGAGGAGAAAAAAATATGTTGAAACAAAAAAAAGCACATTTTCTCATCATGTTATCTAACATAGTGTAAGCAGATTCAAAGAGTATCTCACATCTTGCTTTCTGATAGTTAGGGATGTTGTAAAGAGAAAATGCAGGGAGGAAGGAGTACAGCTGATAGATGGAGGTGTTACAGACCTCATCCTAAATTCTTGTTGTCCAGGCAAAACTTGTAGTCTAACCAAAAATGTTGAAACAAAAAAAAGCACATTTTCTCATCGTGTTGTTTAACATAGTGTAAGCAGATTCAAAGGGTATGTCACATCTTGCTTTCTGATAGTTAGGGATGTTGTAAAGAGAAAATGCAGGGAGGAAGGATTACACTGATAGATGGAGGTGTTTTAGACCTCATCCTAAATTCTTGTCCAGGCAAAACTTGTTGTCCAACAAAAAATGTTGAAACAAAAAAAAGCACATTTTCTCATCATGTTGTCTAGCATAGAGTAAGCAGATTCAAAGGGTATCTCACATCTTGCTTTCTGATAGCTAGGGATGTTGTAAAGGGAAAATACAGAGAGGAAGGATTACAGTGATAGATGGAGATGTTTTAGACCTCATCCTAAATTCTTGTTGTCCAGGCAAAACTTGTCCAACAAAAAATGTTGAAACAAAAAAAAAAAGGCATTTTCTCATCATGTTGTTTAACATAGTGTAAGCAGATTCAAAGAGTATCTCATATCTTGCTTTCTGATAGCTAGGGATGTTGCAAAGAGAAAATGCAGGGAGGAAGGATTACACTGATAGATGGAGATGTTTTAGACCTCATCCTAAATTCTTCTCCAGGCAAAACTTGTTGTCCAACATAAAATGTTGAAACAAAACCGCATTTTCTCATCATGTTGTTTAACATAGTGTAAGCAGATTCAAAGAGTATCTCACATCTTGCTTTCTGATAATTAGGGATGTTGAAAAGAGAAAATGCAGGGAGGAAGGATTACACTGATAGATGGAGGTGGTACAGACCTCATCCTAAATTCTTGTCCAGGCAAAACTTGTTGTCCAACATAAAATGTTGAAACAAAACCGCATTTTCTCATCATGTTGTTTAACATAGTGTAAGCAGATTCAAAGAGTATCTCACATCTTGCTTTCTGATAATTAGGGATGTTGAAAAGAGAAAATGCAGGGAGGAAGGATTACACTGATAGATGGAGATGTTTTAGACCTCATCCTGAACTCTGATAATTTTACCTCGATCCCCTAAATAATTTGGGGTCGTGGTGAAATTTCGACAACAATGCCGTTACTGGTGCAAGTTGTTTGTTTATTTTACAAATAGAGGGGGGAAATACCATTTCTGAGCTGACCACGTGGAGCCCCAGTGGTGTTTGAGGTCCGTGGCTGGTCGGGAGCTGCTGGGTGTTTGTGCTCCGTCCCTGCCCTGCCTCCCTCGCGCACCGCGGGCGCGGACAGATGGTGCTGCCGGAGCCGCGCGCGTGGGAGACGGCAGCTTCCACATGTGATCCCTTTCCATTTGCTGGTAATTAGTTTGTTGTATAAATTAACATTAACTGAGCCGCTCTTCAGGCATTGTTTGTAATTATTCTTCGAGCCTCCGAGTTGGGGACAGAAAGAGAAAAGTGGGGAAGAAAGTGCTTCTTGTTTAGGGCTCTGTCATTAAGCAGAACAGAGCAGCAATTATCATTGCATGCCCAGCAGACTGAAAACTTTGAAAAAAGCCCTTTAAAAAGCGAGATTTTTTTTTCCTCTGGAAATATTAATGGAAATTAATGATTTAGATGTGCAGATAGGCTTTATAAGATTTGTAAGAATAAAGCATGGATGTAAGCAAGGGTAATCAGCCCTTCCTGACATCATCATCATTACTGCTGCTACAGCTACCACTGCTGCTACTTTGATGTGTATTTATAGGGAGTAGAGGGTTTATTTATTTTTTAAATGCATCTTCTCTCAATATTATTCCATTTCCCCCATTTCTGTAACATTTCCTGATGTATTTGTGGTAGGCAGTAGGGATCTTGTGCTGCATGTCAGGGGATGAGCTGTTGCTGGTTTTCTCTGGGGATTTCTGTCGTTTCCAGCACCAGCCAAATTGGAATTGTCAGGAGAACAGCCTCTCACATGTTCCTTGGCACTTCTGCTTCCAGACTTGGGCACAGTCCAGACCTGCAGAGGTTCGTGGACATGAAAAATAACAGGGAAAGTGCCCTCTGGTATTAGCCCAATATTTTAGGAACATATTGGGAATCCCTGGGTTCATTTGCTGGAAAAGTTCAATGCTTCAGCAAGTAAGGAAGTTTTATATCTCATTGTGCTGAAGTTTTTCCCTTTCTTATCCAGTATCTGTCTTTCAGTAGAGCTCTCCTGCCCTGGGTACAAAGCTGGCAAGATGGGCAGAGTGGCCCTGGGCATCAAATCCTCTCACACAGAATGGGGTGCAGAAGTGAAACTCAGGTACAGCCCATCCCATGGCACTCCCCAGCTTCATGAAAATTAATTTAGTGGCCACACTATACCCTCCAGAGAAAGGTTCATGTGGCTTGAGTGTAAAGATGTCCTGGTACTTTCTTGTGAAACAGAATGAAGGCAATTTTACACCCAGACTTGAAACTTGTCTGTGTAAATTGGAATTAATTGTGATTTTACTTTAACTTGTTGCATGCAGATGAGTTTGGGTCCTATTTCTTCTCTCAGAATTGCTATTGATATTTACACTTCTCCAGGTAAGTAGTTTTGCCTGGACAACAAATGCTAAAACAGGACTTGAAATTCTGAAATAAGTAAATAAATGCAGCTTAGTGAGGGGTTGCTCTGTTTTTCTTGGCACGGTGATTTAGCCTATATGAGGCTTTGTGCTGTTTGGGGAGTGTGTGGGAGCTCTGGTGGCTGGAAATGCAGAGGGAATCCAGGCTGAGTACCCTGAGACCTTCAGCTGAGGGACAGCCACCAGGGGTGGTTCTCTTTGGGTCTTGCTTTCTGGAAGTGGTTCATGCTGAAGGTATTATTATTATTATTATTATTATTGTTATTATTATTATTATTATTATTATTATTGTTATTGTTATTATTATTATTATATTATTCCCCAACTTTTGATATCAATAGATCAAAAATTTTCTGAACTGTTCTATTTCTGTTTCTATTTTCTGAACTGTTCTTTTTCCCTTGAGCTGCCAAGACAGCTTGGCACCCAAGGTGCTGCCCATGCTTGGGTGCAGGTGTCACAGTGATGTGCAGGGCGTGCAGTCAGCTCAGGGAGCCCTGAGCATTCAGTTCACCCTCCTGGAGGGCTCAGGGCTGTGAGGGAAGAGCTGAAGGCTTTGTTGTAAGATGTGTGCAGCTGCAGCATCACTGTGCCACTTGTAGGGCTGGGGTTCTTCCACCCCTGGAGGAATACAGGCAGAAAAGATCAGTCCCGTGGTGAAGAGCACAGAGCAGGCTCAGGAAACACAATCTCTTCAGGGCTTTTTCCCCTGTGGTGTTTTCTCACAGGTTTCCCACATGAGCTTCACCCTCTGTGTCCAGTTTGTGTGGTGTTCAAGCCTGGTGGCAGTGACAGTGGCTGTGTGCCTCTTCACAGGGCTGAGGTGCAATTGCTGCTTGGGAGGCTCAGCCTGGCAGAGATTGCTGCTGTACAAGAGGGACCAGACACAGACCTGAGGGAGCAGAAGCTCCCTGGAGATGCTTTTACAGCCCAGCCCCACGTGCACTGCCAGAAATGAGGCTGCAGGTTGGGTTTGGGAGCAGGATCAGTAGCAGAGCTCACCTTGCCTCAGTGGAGCAGCTGCAGTCGGGCTCAGAGGGCTCTTGTGCCTGGGACAAGTTTAGTGGCCGTGTGGGGTGGTGGCACTAGCAGGAGATGTGGTTTCCATAGGTTGTGCTGGATTTCTTGGAGCAGACAGTTCTCCTTGCTGGATCTCCTGGAGCTCATGTGCAGGGCTGTGGTCCTGGGGCTGTGCAGCCCTCCTGACACAGGGCACTGCAGGATGACAGCCTGAAAAACAGAGACAAAATCTGCCCCTCCTTGCCTGCCACATAAAACATCTCTTGCTGCCCCACATGCTTCTCCTGACAGGCCTTGCAGAATGCATTTATTTGTTTTGTGGACGTGGAGTTACGAGCTGTGGCATGGCAGGAAGGTGAGGAATTCTTGGTTTTGTTTTTAGTTCGGGGAAGGAGCTGAGAAGGGTGGGAGGGAGCGTGTGGGAGCTCCAAGGGAATGCATTAATTAACCCAGGGGATCCCTGGGCTGCAGGAGTGAGGAGCTGCAGCTTCAAACCCGGTGATCTTCATCCCCGGCCGGCTTTGGGTCACAGACCCTGGCTCACACCGGGGCAGAGGGCACAATGGGAACCAGATGTTCGGGCTCCGTGCTGCTGTGTGAGCAGGAGCAGCCTGGCCTGCCCTCGGGAGTGTGCCAGTGCTCCCTGGAGCACCCTGGCCAGGGCAGGCAGGGCTCACACATGCACACACATCCGTGCTACACACACACACACCCATCCGTGCTGCACACACACACACACACACCCATCCCTGCTGCACACACATCCCTGCTGCACACATGCACACGCACGCCCATCCCTGCACACACACACTCACACCCATCCCTGCTGCACACACACACCCATCCCTGTTGCACACACACACACCCATCCATGCTGCACACACACACCCATCCCTGCTGCACACCCATCCGTGCTGCACACACACTCACACCCATCCGTGTGCACACCTATCCGTGCTGCACACACACACCCATCCCTGTTGCACACACACACCCATCCATGCTGCACACACTCACACCCATCCGTGCTGCACACCCATCCCTGTTGCACACACACCCATCCGTGCTGCACACACACACACACTCACACCCATCCCTGTTGCACACACACCCATCCGTGCTGCACACACACACACACTCACACCCATCCCTGTTGCACACACACCCATCTGTGCTGCACACACACTCACACCCATCTGTGCTGCACACCCATCCCTGTTGCACACTCACACCCATCCCTGTTGCACACACACCCATCCATGCTGCACACACTCACACCCATCCCTGTTGCACACTCACACCCATCCCTGTTGCACTCACACCCATCCCTGTTGCACACACACCCATCCGTGCTGCACACACTCACACCCATCCCTGTTGCACACTCACACCCATCCCTGTTGCACACACACCCATCCGTGCTGCACACACACACACTCACACCCATCCCTGTTGCACACACACTCACACCCATCCCTGTTGCACACACCCCCATCCGTGCTGCACACACACACACTCACACCATCCCTGTTGCACACACACCCATCCGTGCTGCACACACACACACTCACACCATCCCTGTTGCACACACACCCATCCGTGCTGCACACACACACTCACACCCATCCCTGTTGCACTCACACCCATCCGTGCTGCACACACACACTCACACCCATCCCTGTTGCACACTCACACCCATCCCTGCTGCACACACACCCATCCGTGCTGCACACACACACACTCACACCCATCCATCCTGCACACACACACACTCACACCCATCCCTGTTGCACACACACACACACATCCATCCGTGCTGCACACACGCTCACAGCCCGCACAGGCAGCCCTGGCTCTGCTCCTCTCCCCTGCCCTACCTTCCTCGATGGCCCTGGAAGACTAAACAGGTGTTATCTACTTTTGATTTCAGTGCATTTAAATTAATCCTGTCAGCTCAGCTGTTAAAACAACTGTCATCTCCAGCTGTTAGTAATTTTCGACTGGGCACTTTTGCAGGTTGCCAAGTTCTGAGCCTGCATTGTGAATCTCTCGCTGCCTTTCTCTCTATAGTAACAATTTGGAGCTTTTTTTAAAGGGGACTTGCGTTGCACTGCCTTTACAGAGAACCCTGTTTATTACATATTGAAATAATATCATCACAAAACCCACCATCATCATGCCAGACTTTGGAATAAAGAGCTGAGCCATGTGTGGAGTGCGGTGCATATCAATCTTCTGTGGGCTCGCTGCAGCCTCTCTGTGCATTTTAAATTTGAATGAGAGATGAATCAACCTGAGAGTTTGGGAGGGAGGAAGAGAAGGGGCTCTAAATTTTTATTGCCAAAAATAGAGCTTTCATTGCAGAAGCACTGGTCTCTCTTTTCCCTTTTGTCTTAGAGTGCATTTAATTTTCATGACTGAATTTACAGGACATACCTTGAGCTGAAAACACTTTAATACCTTTCAGTTGTTAGATGAATGACACACACATGGGATGTGTAAAAACTGTGGGGGAGAGCAGTACAATAACACTGGGTACACGCTGTTGGTTCCAGCAGACACTCTCTGCTGTGACTTTCCCTGTGTGAGCAGGATCTGAGGTTCATTAGCAGGGCTCCAGGGCCAGGAGCACTTGTGGATTCCCTGCCCTGGCCCTGCCTCTCTGTGCCTTTAAGGTTTCCCCTCCTTGCCTTGCCTGGCCACGTTTGCAGCTGGTGCAGAGCTGGGGCTGCTCCCTGGGGTTACAGTGCAAGCTGTCCTTAAAGCACTGGGAAGGATTATTCGGGTGGCTTTTGCCTGAATAATAGACCTGAGGGATTATTCAGGTGTTTTTTACCCATTCCTAAGAAAATGATATACTTAAGAAGTGGCTCTAGGTAATCTTTTCCTCAGCAGACAACGTAGCCAAATAAATGGGAATCTTTAAAAAAACTCCATGTTTTATATAGTCTCCTACGTAAATAAGGGCAATGTTTCTATATCTTTTAGTAAAATAGACTTTCTATTTAAAACCTCCTTTCTTATGGTTTTCATTATCTTTTAATTTTGAATTTCTTCAAGCAAATTCTGCTAAAATAGGAAAACGCTCCCAAAATATTACCAGAATAATTATTTTCCTTTCACTGTTTATTCTTTTTGCTTAGACTAAAAAAATTTATTTAAGGAAAAAAAAAAACCAACGAAAAACTTTACCAATAATGTGAAAAGTAAAAGGAAAAATATTCTGAAGTACCATCTAATTCAGCAGGGCAGGTGCTGATCTAATTCCTGCTTTAAATTTTATCTCTGCGTTTTGGCATGTTCTGTAATGCAGAATTGCAACATCTCAAATTCCAGCACAGTTCTGGCTGTTTCTGAAGACCCTCACATTAAAACCTTCCTAGAAAAATTTAATTCTTTATAATAAATAAAGAATTAAAGAATTACAAAATAACTGGGTTGACATGTTCCAGTCTTTGGGTGTGCCATCATTATCTTTCTTCTCAGTAGAACATGAAGCAATTTCTTCAAATTTCCCATTTCTTAGTGAAGAACTGTAAATTTTTCAATGAGATGAGAAATGTTTAGTGTCCCTCTCAGTACTGAAATCTGTGGAGTGCACAGTGTGGATGGGTGGGAGCAAATGACAGACAGACAGACATCACACAGTTGCCATTTCTAATGTTAGCAGGAGCTGGGGCTGCTTGTCTTGAATTCTGCTCATATTTCATGGCTAAATACTGGAGTTACAGTGCTGCACCAGACCTTTTTCTGTATGGTTTAACATTTCCTTAATGCAGGAATTTGATCTATGATACATTAATCTAAATTTCTGGTTTCACAGAAGCTGCTGCTGGGCAGGAGTGTTGTTAGATCAAAGCAAGTACTTCCTGTAAAAAATACTGCATTTTTGGAAAACAGGCTGGAATGGCTGAAAATTTAGATAAAGGAAAGACAGACTATGGTGGACTTCTCCCCAGAAGTAGAAGCACTTTATTTTAGGGAAGCTGAAGAGTTCAGGCCCTTGCAGTTTCATTTATAGTGTGTAACACTTTATTGTTTAGGCCTGCACTAAACCCTTCTGGAGGATGCATTTCCAAATGTCCCTGCTGACAGGGATTTATCAGCATAGGTTGAGTTTCTGCTTTGCAGGGAGCCCCCAGCTGTGTGGAAAGCAGCTGAATTTGGAGGGCAGACCCACACTCATGGTCTCTGAGGGGGTGCTGCTTCCTTGCTGCTTTCACCTCCACAAGCTCAGCTGTGTTGGACTCAGGGCTTCTGCAACAAGCTGTGGCCATTCCTCAGTGCCAAATGCTGTTAAAGGTACAGCATTTTTTAGGATTAGGTGGTGTTAATGCAGTAAAGTCTACTTTGCACATGTTTTCCTTGTCATCCTGTCTCTTCTGCACATTCCTTTCCTTGCAGACTCATAGCTTCCACCTCCTTTGGCACGGCACCATTGGTAATTCCAGTGCCATCAGTGGAATTACCTGTGTGCAAAATCAAAGTGACACTGAACCAGTGTCTCCAACATCCAAAATGTGTGTCTGCTTTGCTTGCTGAAATCAGACTGTACTTCCAAACCTTTGGGGCTTTGTGCAATGTGAGAGATTCCATTAATCTTATCAGTATGCAGTAAAACCTTGTCAATTCACACTGATGATCCTGGCAGTTAACAGGTAAGCACATTTTTCAGCTGGCTTTCCCGTGGGTGAGGGACTGAACCTAAACTCTTGACCCGACACATCTAAATTTAGGGGTGTTCAGAATGTGAATTTTGCAACTCGAGTCAATGTTTGAATTTCCGTGGCTTTGCGTGACACGGTTTTGGCCAACGTCTTTGTGTTTGACAATCCAAAGGTGTGGGAGATATCCAGAGAGCCATAATCTCCTGGAAGATAGGCAGAGCACACATCCAGGGGCTCTGGAATGCCCTGGCCTGGCTGGGGAGGAGTCTGCAGGCACACAGGTGTTGGATGAATTCAGGAAAACTCTTCCCATCCCTTGCATGGCCAGAACCCAGGGACTGGGATGCAGGAACATCTTTTCATCCCTTTGTCCCTTTCCTGTGCAATTGTGGGGAGGATTTGCCTGGAGTGTGGCATTTGAGAGGAGAGGGAAGGTTCCTCCATTGCTTTTCACCATTGACTGAAAAACACATAACATGAGGAAAACCAGACTCTGTGTATTTATTCCTCTTCCTCTTCCAGTTCCATATCTTGTTTTTCCTTTCTTCCCACTAACTTGTCCAGTCTTTCCCCTTGTATTCTTGGAGGAGCTCGTTAGCATCTCTGTTCTAGATGTGATGGGCATGAGCAGGCAAAGAAAGCAACAGAAACAGCAAAAATGGAGCTGAAGATTTGCTGTCAACAGGACATGGCCATGTGAAGTGCCCTGCAATGTCAATAGAGTGTGGAATATTGATAGGGTTTTAATTAAGCTGTGATTTCTGTTAGATGAGATATTAAATGCAGTTCCTGACTGTTCTTAGACATCTCTAACCCCAATATTCAATAAGCTGTGCTTCTCCAGTTCCTGTGTTCATAAAGCCAGGAGAGCAAATTTAAAATTACCAGTATTTTGCCATGACCCACTGTGTGGTTGTTCTTATTTTGGAAAAACAGTGGCATTTTCAATTCAGCTTGTTGTCTAGCAGTGACTGTAAGTGAAGCTGAAAAAATCCTCATTTGCATTCGAGGCTGTAATGGTAAATGTAGTGCTCAAGTTGATAAAACTTGCCCAAGAAAACAAGTAGGAAATTGTAACTGTTGCCAGCAATCTTTGATAGATATGATAGATATTTGATAGATTTACCTCAAAGTAACTGCATGTTTGAACTGCATGTTTGAACTGCACGTTTTAACTGCACGTTTGAACTGCATATTTGAACTGCATGTTTGAACTGCATGTTTTAACTGCACATTTTCACTCAGAACAACTTCTTGGGTAGATTTGCTTCCAGCAGGAGAACAGAGGAGGTTTTTCAGTTTCCATGATAAAGCAGATTTGGTACCTTTGTACAAAACCTCCTTTCTGTGCTGCTCTTGAGTGTTCCTGACAATGCAGTTCAGGGTTTTGTCCTCTCCAGGGGGACTGCTTGTCCATGGTTATGGCTGTGATTTTTCTGATTCCATCTCTGTCAGGAAGATGACATTTTTCAGCACTTTTGGAGGAACACAGGAGATAAGCACTGCTGGGCTGTCCCAAACAAGGTCACCACAGTAAAGATTGGACTCTGGATTTCTCTGTGTGCCTGCACATGTGTGTGTGTTTATGTTCCTCTGATGTGAACAGATGCCAATTTCTGCTTTTCTGTGGAGGACAGGAAAGACAAAGCCCCACATGTACATTATTCTTTAAAAATGTGTTATGTTACAAACTCAGTGAAGCAGAGGTGATGCTTCCTTGGTGTTTTCTTTACCAGTAACTATAATGTTATAGTTACTTTTCTGTGCTTTCCTTGCTTGTTCAAATAACTTAGCTCACATATTGTGTCCCAGTACAGGTAATGTTTCACTGTGATTTCCTTCAAAATTTTGCTTTAAAATTTGCAAAATCGTAGCATTTTCTGAACAGTTGATGTGAGAAAGAACTGCTGGAATTTTACCTTGAATATTATCTTTGTAAGTGGATTTTATTTTCAAATTGTGAGGAAGCCACAAAAGACAAAATTCCAACTTTTCTCCTAGTCCATTTCTGTCTTTGTTTTTTCACAGTGAAAAACTTTGGATTTACCCATAAAATATTTTTCAGTAATAGAAATGTTTATAAATATTTTACCTCAAGCTAGTTAGAGCAGACAGCTTCATGCTAAGAACCTTTCAGAATTAATGCTGCTCTTCTTTAATACACTCATTTCAGTTGATTTTTTTTCCTGCTGGAGAAGCAGTTGGTCAGTTTAGTTCTGTTGTATAAAACATTTCCTTTCATTGGTATGCTTTACAATTGTCATGTCTTTGGTTTTGAGGGACCAGAATGTTTGTTGGATGTTCTGAGAGCGTTTTGACATTGTTGATATTGTTGACGTTGTTGACATTGTTGACGTTGTTGATGTTGACATTGTTGATATTGTTAATATTGTTGACATTGTTGATATTGTTAATATTGTTGATATTGTTGATGTTGTTGCTGTTCAGTCCCACAGCTGCAGGGAGGGTGGCTGGAGCAGTTTTTGGAGGTTTCATTGGTTTTCCTGATGAGGGACCTGCAGCTCTCCAGTGTCAGTGCAAGGAAGGCTCATGCAAACAACAAGGCTGATGTGAAACTGTGAAATACAGGAAATACAAACAGTAAAATGGAGGAGTTTTGCTTTGATCCTTTTCCCATAACTGCATAACAGTTTGCAAACTGTCTGGTCAGAGCTCTCTCTCACTGCTTTTTTGGACTTAGCTGAAAGAAATTCAGTGGTAAATAAAAAGTCAATTACAAGCCCCTTTCTAGACCTCAGCTCCTTCCTGTAGAGCTGCCCCTGCCCTGTTCTTCTCTCTTTCTCCCTGCATGGAGACAAAGCACTGGAAATGGTTTCTGTGGTTTAGGAGAAGCCATTTAACCCTTCCCATTGAGCATAAAAACCTGTATGGCAAGATGGGGCAGGTACTTCATGGGAAACCCTGACATTTTGCTCCATATTGCTCCCCCATATTTTGAGAAGGGGGCTGGGTCACTCTGACACCCCCTGCCCTGTTTGATGTGAGGTTTAACCCTTGCAGAGCCAGGTGGGAATGGCCTGGTGGCAGCTGGGGAGCACAGGGTGTGCAGGAGCAGCCTGAGCTCACTTCACCCTCACCCCGTGCCATGCATGGCAGCTCTCATTCTGAAATTGGAATTTTCCTGGTGCTGGTGCTCACCTCACAGCTGGCAGAGGCAGGGCTGGAGCTTCTCCCTCCCAGCTGGGATTCTGAGCTTTGTCCTGTCCCAGCCCTGCTCTCCATGGAGAGGGTGATGGGAACTCAATATTTGAGGGGTGTGTTGGGACTGTGTGATAGAAAAATGCTGCTCCAGAACCCAAACATCTGCTTTGATTTCAGTGTTTGAGCATGAACTTTATTGTCATTTGTCTCCTGTAATAGGTGATTTCTGACTATTCATAGCATTAAAATAACTACAAAGGATTAAATAAATCCATGAGTTAGCAGAGGGCACAGGAAGTTGGTTGTATTGACATTCTGTGGATCCTCTACATTTTTTATAACACTGAATACTTCAGGAGGGATTTTTTGTGTTTTGTTTTGAGTTTTTGGTTGATTTTGGGGTGTTTTTGTATTTTTCTTTTGTATTTTTATGCATCATTGGTGACAAAGAAGCAGAGAAACCACAGACTAACTGTATTGCATTGTGCTGCCTCATGGCACTAAGTAAATAAATAAAACATCAGCCATCCAGCCTGTTTGGCACACTTGTTGGCAAAGGAGAAGTGAGTGATAAAAGGGAAAAAATGACCTGGAGCTGCTGTGGTGTGTCCTCCCCTGATCTGCTCTATTTCAAAGGTACTTGCTGCCCAGCATTTCACTGGTGTGAGGTTGGTTTATCTGCAAGGACAAAATGAAGAGTTTATTTCTTTTAACACTCTCAAGAGTCCAGCAAACCCAGATTTGTACCAGTGATCACATTCAGTGTTTGACAAAGCCAGGGGATGTCAGTGATCTGTGGTCAGAAGCCCAGAGGGTCTCCTGCAGGAATTCTCTTGTGCTGCATGCAGGGCTGCAGTGCCATGGGAGCTGGGAAGTTTTTCCCCTCTTTGGAAGAGTTTTCTCTGTTTTCTCTGAGGCAGGGCTGGAGCCTTCAGCCAGTGCAAAACTCCTGGATTGATTGTACCTGGTGTTTCACCTGCTGTGGAAAGGCTCTTGTGGGCAGACATGGACACACTGAGGGTGCAGCTCAGACACAATTCTGTGTCCTAAAAATAATTCTGTGTGTGAATCTTCAAATCTGATCCAGTGGAGTTCTGAGGAAGTTTCTGGATGACTTCAAGTGCAAATAATGAGGGAGGCAAGCCCTGGGTCTTGCTTTGAATGGAGGTGGCAGTGTGTAATTTCAATTGAAAGCAACTCGGGCTAATTTTGCCTTGGCAGGATTGAGCCAAAATAAGTTGAGTTAAAAGGATTTGGTGTGCCTTTTGGAGCTGATAGCTAACAGTTTGGAGGTTTACAAGGTTTATTTTAATGTGGTTATGCTCAGACTGTATATCAGACAGCTTCAGGCTATTGAATTACACTCTCCTTGCTAGCACTCCCTTCTCAGCTTTTAGAATATTTTCCTTTCTGTTTGTGTATTAGTTAAACACCATCTCAGCAATTCAGAAGCCTCCCTCCAGAATGATTTTGGGAGAAGGAGAATTCAGTCCAGAGATAGATCAATGTTTCATTTTGGGTTTTTCAACTTTCAGTGCAACTCAGGACCAGGAGTCCTTTACCTTAAAACTGGACTTGGTTTCCCACATTATTTAAATATTCAAAATTTGTATTCTAATAATTCTTCAGTATTTCTTAGAAGCTAAGTGCAACTTTGTATTTAGCTTACATTAGAAAAAGAAAGAAAACTAATATTGTTAAATGTGTATTTAAAAAACCCTGGTTTAAATCAGCACCATTCTAGAAATGTG
Source organism: Geothlypis trichas (assembly GCA_009764595.1). Taxonomy (NCBI): domain Eukaryota; kingdom Metazoa; phylum Chordata; class Aves; order Passeriformes; family Parulidae; genus Geothlypis; species Geothlypis trichas. The sequence continues at coordinate 779,279 of CM019904.1, read as the reverse complement.
GTTCTATCTCTACATTGCTTAGCCATTAATGGGATGTTACAGTGACCCTGTGAGAAATAACACATAACAATTCTGCTCTTCTTTACTCTGGCAGTCCCATTTGGAGTCAATAGAAGGAAGTATTTAACACAAAAGTGCCTAATTTACCCAATTTCTGATATGATGGGCTGGAAGACCTGCCCATATAATTTCTCTTTTAATTCTGTTTCTTTAAACTAAAATGTAGGTTTTTTTAAAGAGAGTCCACTTAAATCCCCCAAATCCTTCTTCAGAAATGTGCAACAGTTTTAGGAGAGGTTCTTCTTAAAATACTTGAATGGTGCTTTTGTAACAACCAGATTAGATCAGTGGTTTTGGTTAAAAAAAAATTATGACAATATTAGTGTAGTATAAAGTTCACTTAAACTGGACTCAGACCATGCTATACAAAGGTGGATTTAGGGCCATATGTTAAATTTAGCACATCCTAAATAACTGTATGAATTTGGGCCATGGCATACTCAGCATTCAGAAGAGTGGTGGTAGCTGTTTTCTCATGGTGTAGAGAATGCTGAAGAATTAAAAACTGGAGTGTCCTACTGAAATGTGCAGTGTACCACAGTGGCCACACTAAAAGAAGGACTTTTTTGGATTTATTTAAATTTTGAAAACAATAGATTTGCCATATTCAGGTTGGTTTTCTTTTAGCAGCTGGCTTTTCCCTCTGGTAATAGCTGATCACTGGAGATGAGCAGAGAGAACTAACAAGAAGAAAACTGTAGGGGAAAAGATGAGGTAAAAGCTTTATGGGCCTCTGTGGACAGAGATGCCCTGGTTTGTGTGAGTGAGGGAGATCCAGGCTGGTTTTGGAAGGAATCCCTCCATCCCTCCATCCCTCCATCACTTCTGCATGGCCCCCGTGCCCCCAAATATCACCCTTGGCCTTAAAGGTTCCCAGAACCTTTGGGCAGCCTTGCAGCCTCAATATTGCACTGTGCAGTGTCTCTTGAGTGGCAGCCAGGTCCCTGCTGGACAGGGAGTGGAGAGCTGAGTGGAAATCCACAGATGACACCAAAAGCTGTGCCCCAGGTCAAGGCACTCAGTGCAGGCATTGCCATTTGTGTTCATGGAACAGATGAAGGCCTCTGTGTCAAGTTTAAATTTGCAAACTTCTGCTGGTTTGTGTATAAACACCAAAGTAACATTAGCATTGCCTTGAACATGGTTTTGTTTGCTTTAATATCCTATAAATCTGAGTCTGGCATTAAATGTGCCATTGGGTGTGATGAAGCTGGAGGGTAATCTCTCACTCAAGTGCCATTTTTGTCATTGCTCAAAACTGTGGTGATGTATTTCATGTTCTTCTTCAGTGTCTGTGGTTATCTTTCTTATTTTCACTCTCATCCATATCTGAGGTATGTAGGCTGGATCTGGAAGATTTGATTTGCTGCATGAGTTGAGAGAATAGCAAAACTGATCTTCTGTTTTTATTTTATTTTATTTTCCTGCAATCTTGTAGACCTTGAGATCGAAGCTGGCGCGTATGTAAATATGATCTTCTTCCTTGGATCTTTTGAAAGTTGATTTTCTCCACAGGTAAATTACTCTGTGATTCTAACAGTGACTGTGGCAAAATCAACCCAGTGGGGAATGGATTTGAGGGTTCTTCAGTAATAATTCCCCTCTGCCCCGTGCATGGTCTGTCAGTGCTCGTGGAGCTGACAAAGAGCAGGATTTGCTTGCTAGGAGAGATTGTGGCAGAGGAGTCAGGGGTTGGGTGGACACTGAGTGAGCACTAACTCAGTCCTGACACTGGTTTAATGATCACCTGCCTGTCTAGCCCTAGGAGTTTATTGCTCTGGTACAAAGTCAGGCAGAACAATTCCACAAAGTCACAAAAGAATATTTTCAATCCTAATTTTTTTCATAAAATGTTTCCTTGGCCAAAGTAAGGAGCAGTATTGCCCTGCTTGATTTCTGAAGTCATTGTAAGAACAGAAAGTTTTTTCCATGTACAAACATGTAGACATAGTGATGCACTTGAAAGTCTCAATGTATAAAAAAAAAAACCTATGTAAAACACATTTCTCTTACAAAAAAACCCCACATTTTCCCTCTTGTTCACATGGGATGGTGATCAGGATGTGTCATAGTTACTAAACCTTCATGTTGGAACAGAAGTACATATTAGCTTTATCTGTCATACTTGCACTTCCCTTATTCTTGCTGGTAAATATTAATAATCTCTTGGAAGTGTGTATGCAAATTTTGGACAGAATAACAGCATGAAACTTTCTGAAAGTTTATAAAGTTAGGAGTGAATGGTAAAAAAGCTTCTGCATTGTACCATGCATTGCTTTTGTGCTGCTTCTGTTCTAACAGCACAGCCACGTGTCAGAGTGAAGCAACATTTAACATTTCCCATGTGAACATTAATTTCTGCTGCTTCTTGCAGCTTTGCAGACAAATGGCAGTGGATGGCTTTCTTCTGAAATACTTCATTGCTTGTCAAGATCTTCCCATTGATTATAAATAACTTGCACTTGCTCTGTTAGCTTTCTTCAGATGTTCCCAGTGTTAGGGATGATACCTTGATGGCCTGGAGGGCCCACAAATTGCTGTAGGACTATGCAATGTTCATGTGTGGTTATGAAGAGAGAAAACCTCCACAAGTTGTAAGATTTCCTCCATGCACTTCCAAAGGGCTTTTCCAAGTCCCAGGAATCAATAACAATGCAGAATATTAGAATGTTGCATTAGAATATCTACTGCAAGTAGTAAAGCTGTCTGCATTAATCTGACTTTCTCTGAAGACAATGCTGAGCGAGCCTGTGCTCATCTAATCTTCACTTGACAAAATTTGGCATTCTCAAGCAGCGTAGCTGTCTTTTACAAAGCACTTGAAGGAAGTTAGACACTTAAATCCAATGCTAATTTTGCTTAAAAATGGCAGCTTAAACTGTCAGATAGCAAGAGAGTAACGTTGCCCTTGTTACTGCTGTGTTTTTGTTTTTTCCCAGCTCAGAGGCTGAGCATTTCAGTGTGGACAGTCGAAGTTTGAGAAGTTAAAAGCAGTCAAAAACAGAAGGACAGCAGGGGAATTTTGGGCAGTCCAATTAGGATGAATTATTTTCAGCATCTTGTGTGGCATAAATTAAGTTTTCCCTTTGTTGGCACTTGTGAAAAAATAACAGCTATTGATTAGGCCTGTCGAGCCCTCCTGGCCTGACAAGATATTTCACTGGAGTGTTGTGGGGCCTGAAATGATGCTGAGAGAGTGAGATCCTCCACAACCATCTCCTCCCCTCGTTATTTTTAGTGGGCTTTTTTTTGGTTTTGGATGTACTGTATACAGTAGAACCTTCCTCAGCTGCTCAGCTATCACCCTCAGCAGGCTGCTGCCTTGGGGGTGTGCAGGGAGGCATTTCTGGCTGCAGCAGGGCACGGATTGCTCAGGGGCAGGTGGGAGGTTGCCAATCTGGCTCTGGGGTCAGAGCTGGTGCTCGTGTCCCCAATTCCTTATTTTGGGGGGCGTGGGCTGCGGGCGTGGGCAGCTCTGTCACTGATTAGAGCTTGGTGGGGAGCTCTGGGTGCTGGCAGTCTGCAAAGCTGTGAGTGCTGTCTCAAATGTGGAGCAGATGTAGATTTTCACTCTGATGAGATGAGATGAGGGACCGGCGCTGACAGTGGCACGAAGGAGGATTTCAGAGGTGGCAGTGAGGAGAGCCAGGGTTTTGTTTTTGTTATCTGAGCAATAAATTCTGTAATGTTTGCAAAGATGCTTTGGGGCTGAGTATAAGGATCTTAGGGTGAGATGGGCGAGTCTAAAGACTTCATGTTTCAGGTGAAACAGGTGGGAGAGACAAAATTTTGAACAGTTTGATTTCCTGATTTTTTTTTTGTCCCTTTTAGTTCAGCATCAATGAGAGGAAACACTGCTTTTTGCCAGTTTCTTTACCAGTTTAAATGGAGCAGCAGCCTTTGATACTTGAACAGCAAACAGTGTTAAACCATCAGTAATCCCTGTGCAGGGTGGATGGTACTGCTTCTGAGTGCTTCTCTATTCCTGGATTCTAAATAATCCCAGACAGTTGTGGTCACATGTTCATTTGGCAAGAGGTGTCTTGTGTTTCTTCAGGATTTTTCCTCCTGAGAAGCTGAGAGGCCTCAGGAACAAAATGCAAACATTGATTATCTGCTGCTGTGGGACACAACAGGTGCATCTGGGATTGGTCTCATGTGGGTGTTTGTAATTAATGGCCAATCACAGTCAGCTGGCTTGGACAGAGAGCCAAGACACAAACCTTTGTTATCATTCTTTGCTATTCTATCCTTAGCCAGCCTTCTGATGAAACCTTTTATTCTATTCTTTTAGTATTATATAGTTTTAATGTAATATATATAATAAAACAATCAACCCAGCCTTCTGAAACATGGAGTAAGGTCTCTGTCTCTCCCCTGATCTGAAAACCCCTGTGAACAGGGTCCCAGGATGGCATTACCCACAGGGGACACCCAGCCTGTTTGGTCACCTCCCTGTGGCACTGCTGGCTCCCTGCCCTGCCTGGGGAGTGTGTTGAGGCAGTTTGGGCAGGAGTCAGGGTGTGTTGGCAGGGAAGGGCTTTGGGAAGCTGTGAGGAGGGGAGAGGCCTTGGGGAGAGCACCTGAAGCTGGCTCTGTCCCCAGCAGGGCATCTGGGGACAGGGAGTCGTGTCCTGGCCACCCCTCTGCTGAGGCAGCCAGGATTGTCCCTTCAGGATTGTTTCACCTGCTGTCAGGAGGAATCTGTCCCCAGGACACAATGTTGGGCATTGGAACAGGCTGCCCAGGGAGCTGTGCAGCCACCATCCCTGGGGGTGCTCAGGACATGCCCTGGGTGCTGTGGTGCTTGGTAAAGGTTGGATTTGATGATCCTGGGCTCTTCTCCACCCCGACAGACTCTGTGTGACCTTGCCTCTGCCTCTGGTTGAGCCAGGCATTTCTTTCCCTGCCTTGTTTTTCCCACTTGGGAATGGTGATGCCTTCTCAGCTAAAGCTGCAAAACCATACAACTGCTAAGGGGTCCAAAATCATCAGAGATTCAGTGGGATTGTCTGGGAGCTGCCAGGAGAAGGTTTTGTCCTGTGCTGCTCTAGAGCTGCAGCTCCCTAATTGTGCTGCTATCCAAGGCATGGTGCCTGATCCTTAAGTTTTCATGTCTGGAGAGTGCTTGGAGCATGGGAATTTGCTTTATAGGCTTTGAGAGGTGCAGTAGATATTGAGCCAGAATCCTGCAAGTTACCTGGTTCCAGTGCATCTATCACTAACCCTCCTGGTTTCATTGCCATTGCTGTTCCATGTAGGACTTGGATCCTCCCTGTCCTTACAGCTATTCCCTAAAATACTGTGTCCATAGCTCTCCTGCTGATATTTTTTGGAAGGGCTCCTTTATTCCTCTCCCCTGTTGATTTCCATACTCAAAGGACTAGATTTAAATGAAAGGGCATGTCTCTGACTTTAATAAGCTTTTAATAAAATCTGGGAAAAAATGCCCCCAAGACCCCTGGAGGAGCAGTTTTTACGAGGGTTTGCCTCCCCACTCCAACCCCTCAAGAGCCCATATTCTGTAGGAGCTGCTACCCTACACACCTGGCCATAATTAAGTGCTCTTTGTTTTTCTTTCAGTCTTACTCTTGTTTTACAAACCATGGTGTAATGTAGTATTGGGGAGAGCTTATAAAAGTATTACCTTGAAGTAAAGGAAAGCCTGACTGCCTGGTAAATGTGCCACCCAGAAAGAGACTTACTTATTTCAAGGCAGTCTTTAAAATGTTGACTGTTTCAAAGCTCTGGCTATTTCCCTTTACAGTAGGATCATTCATTTTCATTCAATTTTTTTTCTATTATGTTCCCCATCCTGATTTTTTGTTGAAGGGAAAGTTACAGGTTTCTTGCACGCTCCTAGAAACCTGGCCATTTCAGGTTGAACGGGAGATAAACTGGTTATATAGGAACAGATCCCCCAAATTAAAAATATTTCGGTGGCATTGGATTGAAAAGAAAAGCGTGGAAGAGGACAAGAAGGAGGTGCAGTATGGACATCAGGCGTGATCCTGCCCTCCTTTCAGGTAGGAACGAGCCCAGCAGATTCTGACAATCAGCCCTTGTGCGTTTGTGTGTTTTCCTTCCCTCCGTGTTGTTCCACAGTTATCTGTTAGTACCAGCAGTATTATTACACACAGATTAAAAGACAGGCAGCTTTTAGGCTCCCTGACAGTTGGCCAGAGCAGAGATTAGAGATAAAAGTTAATCCCGTGAGGTAATAGCAAAGAAAGAGTCCAAAGACACGAGATGAGCCGATAATGGTTTGTTTAGGTAAGAAGGCTTCCCTTGCCTGGGCGATTGGCTCTGCTCGGTGCTGCTGAGGGAGAGCTTCCCCATCCTTCCCAAGCTTCAGAGCAGAGAGGGAGAGGGAAAAATGGGAGCCAGCAGCGGTAAAACACAATGAAATCACTGCAGCCATAAATGGAAGGTGCCGGGCCATGGGGGAGATGAGAGATGTTTTCTTGCCCAGCTGCAGAGCTATTAGTCAGTTAACACTTGGACACAGGGAGGCCGAAGCGGCCTCTAAGTCAGGGTTTAAAATATCAAAGGGACTTTATGTTTATGTTTCTTGTAAAGTGGAAAATAATTCGAAGATGGAGCAACACGAATATGACTTCAGGGTGGTTAAAATGTTAATGGTCTGGGATATTTTAAGCTGCATTTCTCTATGGCGTGCTCAGAGAGAGAAGTTTGGGAAGGTTTTTTGGACTCGGCGTGTTTTTAGGAGTGCTCTCAAATGCACGTGACATCACAAATGAAATTCAAACAAATCCAACCCTTTCTAGTGCAGTTAATTCAGCAGAAGATGAGGAACATGAAACAAGGGACTCGTTCCTCTGCACAGCCCTATCACTGCAGCTAGCACAGATAAATATGTGTTTGAAACAGGAGCTATCTACCAACCACTGGCAATCCAGCGCTGCGCCGCAGTCACACAATTGAAGAGGTGGAAATTCACATCTTTGTTTTTTTAAACAAAGCCTGATGAAAGCAGTAACATTCTGATTCTTGAGTGCAGTAATAATATGATTCTGAAATAACCAATTAGCAAGCTGCAATTACTGTACCTGCCTTAAAGCTGGCTATTGCTAGCAGCAGGCTAAGAGGTGAGCTGTAACAGAAATAAAATGTGCCTTATTGTGGCAGCTAGCCACTGGAATTGATGGAGGGAAAAAATCTGCCCTCACATTTCCTGCTTTGTCCTTCCCTTTTGATGAGGGCAGGAATACCAGAAGATACAATTATAAATAGGGAGAGTTCCAGAGTGACCATAAGAACGAGTTCCATAAGATATAATTTGTTCTGCTCTCTGAATGTCTTCAGTTCCCCTAAGAATCTGTTTCAAGGAGTCAGTGAATCAAACTCTGCTTTATTCTTCTTTTCTGTCAAGGGTAGAATAGCTAGGTATTAATTACTATTTCGCTTAGAGTGTTAATGGAAATTATTTGTGTGCTCACAATAAGGAGGTCTTGGAAGGAAAAGCGATAAGAAGGCTGGAAACTAACCAGTCAGATTTTGCCCTTAAACTTCGAAGGAAGTAAAGCAGTTGTTTTTATGATTTTTAAATAACATAACAGAACAGTTTGATCACTCACTGGAGTGTTTGCCATCTCTCTGTGAGCTGTGGGGCAGACAGGGCTTGTCCCACTTGTGGGTTAGTGTTCAAATTCATGGATTCTCAATTGTGCTTATTTATTGTTCAAGAGAGCTTGAGGTCTGAGGCAGGAGTGTTGGCTGGCAATCAGTAAGTATTGTACTGTGTTCTGTGCCTGGCTTATGAATAACAGGAGTGTTTGCAAGAAGCCACCCAAAAGTGGGATGAAAGCACCACTCCACACATCAGTAATGTGATGGTTTTGCTTGAGAGGTGCAGCATCTTCCAGGCAATATCAGTTTCCTCAAAGGGAGCAGCACAGACTGATGTAGGAGCACTGCAGGGCTCTGGAATTCCACGTTCCCCTGTGTGAGAGGGATCCCAGTGCTGCCAGGGATGTCCCAGGGACAGGACATCCTCCTGCAGAGGCTGGGAATGGCGGCCAGAGCTGCAGACACTTGCAAGGTGCCAACCTGTGAATCAAAAAGGGTGATAGGAAGGAATTTTCCCTTTCAGAATTTCCTCACAGAAAAAAAAAAAAAAAAAACCACTTCTATAACTGTATTTTCAAGTTAGGCTTTTCTTCATTGTGTCTGTCCAAAATATGCAGTTTTGCATCCTTCTCTGCCTGAGAGCCTGTAAAAAGGTATTTCATGTCCTGTTTTTTGTGGTGATTTTTTTTTTTGTTTCACTTTTGGCCATAGAAATTCCGGCCCCATTTTCTCCTTTTTGTGCTTGAATGAGCAGGAAAAAGAAGTCAGAGTTAGGAGAATGTCCTTTTCCAAAGGAGCTCAGAGGAGCTGTTCTTCCTTAAACAATTTTGAAGCGTTAGGTTTGGTTAAATTAGTTCCAAGTCAGGTCAGCAAAGTTTAAGAAGTTGTAAGAAACTGTGGTAACAGAATTAAGTGTCAATTTTTTCCTTTAGTACTATTAGACAAGAGAAGGAAATAGAAGCCTCTCCACTTATAAAAGAATTATCACCTTCCTCTCTTCTGTCAGAGGTAATTCCCATTTTTGGACAACACCTTGCCATTCATAAAGTGCTGATATCATTTGTTTCTGATAGAATTTCATGGTGCACAAAGCTTGCAAATAATTGGTTTGGGAGCAAATTGAGGGGAGGGCTTTCCCCCAATCTTTTTATCACTTGCTGCTACCGTGTGCCATTGAGAGCCCAGCTCAATCAGGAGTCTATTACTGATGGCTGAACAATGAGGTGCCTGCAGGTCCTTTGTGATGCAAACGTGGCCAGTTGCATTGTGAACCCCTCAAAAGGCATTATATGAAAAAAAAACAGAAGAAAAGAATTTACTTACAGGCCCTTAGATAGGAAAGTGATTCACTGGAAATAGATTGTCGCTGTGATTTTGTTGTTTGGAATCCTGAACTGAGTAATGGACTTGTTGAAGGATTTGGTTGTTTTATTGAGAGTCAGAGGAATGTTGTGAAGTTTGGGTGTCTCTCCCGTTGGTGTGTCAGGCCTGCTGTGCCCCTCCAGCCCTGCATCCCAAAGCTGCTCAGATCCCCCCTGTTCCCAGGCTAAGGGTGAGCAGTGAGGGGGTTTGGGCTCCCTGCAGCAGCTCGGATCCATACCTGAGGTGGTGTCTGGGAGTATCAAGGGTTAGTATCAGAAACCTGAGCACTCCTCAAAATAGAAATAGATATTGTCCAAAACCTGTGTGAAGGTTTTTTAGAAGTAAACCAGAGTATTTTTGACAGTCTTACCCCAGTGAGTGACTTTGTATTGACTGAGAGGGGCCAGTGTACAGCTCACATGAGCAGTGGATTTCATGCTCCTTTGCAGGGGGACATACTGGGAAAAATGCTCTGTTTTAATTATTGCAGTCAAACTTCACATACTGGTGATGAGTTGATAACGCCCTCGGCTTAGATGATTTTCAAATATTTGTGCACTTTCTCGACTGATAATCAGTAAATAAACAATTAGGTACTACAAAAGTAGTCTTTTTAAAAACATTTTTTCTGTGTCCGTGGCTTTCACGGTCAGACGCCAAAAAGATGAAATCCCAAGCCCCAGGAAATTGAGGAGAATGAGAAATATCCTCAGGTTCTTTACTTGTCAGGATCAAATTCTTTTTTCTGAACTCCCCTACTCCTAACTGTAAAAAGCCAGAAAGTTAAGTGAAAATCAGTGTTTATGATCAGGAATAAATCTGAGCTTTGTTAAATAAATGTAGCTTTGCTGTGTTACCACTGATCATCTCAGAAGCTGCACCTTACTCAAAAATTGGACCTTCCTGTCAGTGGTACCATGCATGCAAACAGCAGTCAGTTGTATTGCATAAAATCAAAATGTAAAATTTTGTCTTTGATTTCTTACCCTATTTTTTGCAGTAGAAAAAACTTTTTATAAGTGCCACAAATTGCTTTATCTCAAAAAGTGGACCTGTAGAAGATTTTGAGTAATTTTCTTTTCTTACTGTTTTCTTGTCTTTCTGTTTTTTCACAGAAACAAAATTCTGTGCAGAGATGATCCGTTTGATCGGAGAAATTAATCTTTAGCAAAAGAGAAAAATAACGAGCAAATTTAAACCAGATCCCTATCAGTAATTCACAGGAAGATGCAGAAAATTTTGGCTCTGTTTTTTTTTTTTTTTCCCCAGTCTTTTCCAGCCTCCTACGCGTCTGGGTTGTAGGTGGGGTCAAGTTGGGAAGTGTTAAAAATCGGAGAAGAACAGTGAGTGGTATGTTTAAAGTTTATCTAAAAGTAAGAAAAGCCACTCAGAAGACTTTCTTAGCCAGTGAACTTTGCTGATGATTTAAGAGGCCCAGGTGAGGCTCAGCGGTGTCCGCAGGTCTGAGCGGCTCCTGAACTTTGGGAGATTTAAAGGTCATTCCCATCCCCGGCGGCACAGAGCGCTCCCCATGACTGGCACCTTCAGGGAGCATGCAGTTTTTACTCCGCTGACTCTTGGCTACCGTTTTGTTCGTGCTCTGCTCTGTATTCTTGACAGCAAATTGATTTAACTTGCAGCAGGAAAGAGTGCGCGAGCGAGCACAGCCCGCAGGAGAGGGGGAGAGAAGGGAACGTGTGAATGTGAAATGTAGCGGGGAGCAAGGCGAGGATGCTGAATGGCAACATTTAGGCATTGACTGTGACATTGTATTAACCTTTTTAATGGATGTATGTAATAAAGTGACATGTAAATGGAGCACAAGGGGAGATATGACACTATATCTGGAAAAGGATAAAACAGCCAGTGAATACTGGGCTATTATAGCAGTTTGCAAACCTTGGATAAACTCAGTCAGCGGTTGTATAATTGGTTATTCAATCCCAAGCCTTGTTCACAGCTCCAAGCCAGGAACAGAGGGACCTGTTGCCAATTTGAGTGAATGCAGAGCCTGTGCTCGGCCGGAGCCCCTGGCTGGAGCCAGCCCTTTTCCTGTGGGCTGCCTTCCACCGCGCCTGCCGCTGGCGCGCCCACAGTGGCCCTTTTGTTGTCCGGGGCTGGCTGCTGCTCCCCTCCTTTGCACAACGGCTCACAGCTACACAAATAGAGGAAAATGGCAAAAGGGACTCAGTGTAGCTTTTCTCTCACCCAGAAGTTAACTGTGGGGGCTTTGCTAAAGGAGGCAGAGTCCCAGCAGTAAGGAAAGCTGAAGTGCGGTACAGCCGGGTGGGGAAAGCACCATCCTCTTCCAGGGTGTGGTAGGAGTGGTGAGCTTGTTCCTCCTGAATCATGGTGTGGTAGGAATTGTGAGCTTGCGCCTCCTAAAGCATGGTATGGTAGAATTTGTGAGCTTGTTCCTCCTAAAGCATGGTATGGTAGAATTTGTGAGCTTGTTCCTCCTAATGCATGGTGTTGTAGGAATGGTGAGCTTGTTCCTCCTGAACAATGGTGTGGTAGGAATGCTGAGCTTGTTCCTCCCAAACCATGGTGTGGTAGGAATGGTGAGCTTGTTCCTCCCAAACCATGGTATAATAGGAATGCTGAGCTTGTTCCTCCTAAAGCATGGTATGGTAGTAATGGTGAGCTTGCTCCTCCTAAACCATGGTATGGTAGGAATGGTGAGCTTGTTCCTCCTGAACCATGGTGTGGTAGGATTTGTGAGCTTGTTCCTCCTGAACCATGGTATGGTAGTAATGGTGAGCTTGCTCCTCCTAAACCAGGGTATGGTAGGATTTGTGAGCTTGTTTCTCCTAAAGCAGGGTGTGGTAGGAATTATGAGCTTGTTCCTCCTAAAGCATGTCCCAAGCCTTGCTGAGCAGCCTGGGGGGCTCTCTTTGGGCAAGGGATCCCTGCCTGGCCTCTTGCACGAGCAGGGCAGCTCCTGCAGGCACCCACTCCCTAAAAAGCTCCCAAATGTCACAGACATCTTTTCAAGAAAAATCCTTTCTTTAAGGTTTTTCCTCTTGAGAAGCTGAGAGGCCTCAAGAACAAAGTGTAAACATTGGTTATCTGCTGCTGTGGAATGCAACGAGTAGATCTGGGATTAGCTCATGTTAGTTTGTTTGTAATTAATGGCCAATCACAGTCAGCTGGCTCGGACTCTCTGTCCGAGACAGAAGCTTTGTTATCATTCTTTTCTATTCTATCCTTAGCCAGCCTTCTGATGAGATCCTTTTCTTCTATTCTTTTAGTATAGTTTTAATGTATTATTTATCATAAAATAATAAATCAAGCCATCTGAAACAGAGTCAGATGCTCGTCTCTTCCCTCATCCCAGGACCCCTGTGAACACCCTCACACCCAAACATCAATGCTGTCATCATGGGTTTGTTTGGGAACCACTGGTGGAGGTTGTCTCTCCCCAAACAGGGAGGCAGCATCACATCAGCCAGCTGGGGATGAGCAGAGAGTGTTTTAAAGGAGCCTGGCTCCCTCCGCCCTCATCCCTACACACACGACTTTCCAGTAAAAGCAGGAGATATTTATGGAATGTCCTGACTCAGAGGCCAGCTGTTTCTCTTCTAGTAAAATGGTAGTTAGAAATAAATCAGAGGAAGGTTTGATTTTGGTTGATGAAATAATGAATATTCAGCAATATATATAGAGGATGAGCCTGTGTATGAGCTAATGGTCCCTTCTGGTTTGCAGCTTTTTGTGAATGAAGCAGCAGTGCTGTGAATCCACAGTTTGCTCTTCTCCCTCCTATTTTCCCCCACTTTTCTCTGGCTTTCAGTAGTGGGATCTTGCTCCTTCCCAACCTTTCAGTTTCTCAGTGTACCTGGTTACACAGCAGTATTTTATGGTGTCCTCATTCCCTACACAGGGAAGGGAATCATTGACACAGTAGATTATGCACAGGCTTTTTAAGTTACAAAATTGAGGTAATGGTTAAAAATTATATGCCTCTGGATCACAAAGAGATGGGCTTGGGGGCTAATCTCTTTACCATCCTGATTTACTCTGGTTCAGAGAAAATAATACAGAGTGCCCGGTTTAATGAAAGGCTGCAATTCAATCAAGGGGTTCTGCTGAGGTCATATAATTTAAATAGTTACAGCACCTCTTGACTGAGTTACAGCCTTGATAATTCAGTACTTTGTTGTTATTTATGAGGGTAACTTTTCAAAGCAATCTGCATATCTCCCGCTAAAACCTGCTTTGAAAATTTTATACCATGATGTCATTGAAAAAGAATTTTTTTTTTCTCTTGGTAAGAAAAGGGGGAAAAGAAAAAAAAAAAAGACAAAACCCCACACCAGCAAAATGAGAGGGGAAAGGAATGCATTGTTTTAGAATAGAAAATTAATCACTTGGAAATGGACTGGTTATTGTGAAGCAAATGCAGAAAGAGTATTGAACTTGAGATACATGAGAAAAACTACAGAAACTCCTGCCAAGGCTTTTAATGGAAAATACACCACACGTTTCACTATAAACACAGCTCTGGGAGCAGGGAGTTACAGCACTGGACAGAAAGGGCCATTGTGGAAATACATTTTTTTTGATAATCATAGTCAATGCTACCCAGCCTTAATTGAAGCATTGTGTGGGGTGGCAGGAACACGTTGTAGGAGGGGCTGCTGGAACAGTTTGGTGTGTGGGGTGTTCAAACAGAGGGATGCAGTGGATGCAGTGCTCTGGAGTGCTTTAGTCCTCAGGAGAGCTGCTCTGAAGCCTCTCCCCACTGACAGGAAAGCCCCCTCAGCACACACCTCATTTCTGCAGCCCCCAGATGTGATCTGTGTTTCACATCACAGGGCAGCCCTGGCTGCAGCAGGGATGAGGCACTGCTGTGTCCCTGTTTGCAGTCCAGGGAGTTGAGGTGTCTGACTGGAGATCCCACTCTCCTGCACGAGGCTTGAGATGCATCATTCATTTAATGGAGCTGAGGGACTGCTGGGGTTAAAGGAATTTGTGGCAGCTCCTCAGAGAGCTACCCAAATGTAATTTAAATAGGATGGAGGAAACTTTTCGTGCCTCCTTGATTTTTTTTCCCTGAGTTAGAAATGTTCAAGGCAGAAATAGCTGCTTTTAAATGTTTTAAACTCTCACAAAAAGTATCTGTAATATGTATGGAAACAAGTGTTTCAATAAAGCCAGATGAGGGCTTTGCAGAAACCTGTCTTTTGTGCAGAGCTCTCAAAAAATGTGTACCTATGGTGATCTTTTTTTTTTCCTCTGGCAAAAGGAGAGGGAAGAAGAATAAAAGGTACAGCACACTGCCTACCAAGGAAACCACAAGTCACAGCTGAGCCACACATCTCCAACCCCGAATTCTTGGAAGCCAAATTAATTTTTCTCTGTTAATTGTTTTAGAATGGAATTTCATTCAAAAGGCTCACAGAGAATTGTAGAATTCCTGTAGCCACATTTAGAGCCAGCTGATAGCTTTCATCTGGTGCAGTAGGAATTTGAGCACTAGAGACTGAGTTTCATAAAGATCTGGAAAAAGTTTGCTTTGGGGATTGCTGCATTACATTTCTACATTTCCCTTTTCTGCCTGAGTTAGAATGAGCTCGAGATTTTTTTTTCTTAATTAACAATCTGTTATTTGCATTAAGAAATGATGGGTAACTGAGAAATGTGTATTTCTGCCTTTTTTTCCTATTGAAAAAACCCCAGTTGTTTTATGTTCTCCTTAATCCTTGAACCACATAATACACAATATCCTGGCTCTTCTCTTATTTATACAGCCAGAGCTGATGGTGCCACTTTTAATTCTCCATCTCTGCAAGGAAAGGTAGAACATGTTCTGGAAAGATAGAACATATTCTGGAAAGGTATAACATGGAACATATTCTGGAAAGGTGTAACATATAACATAATATATTCTGGAAAGGTAGAACATATATTCTGGAAAGGTAGAACATGTTCTGCAAGGGTAGGACATATTCTGGAAAAGTATAACTTATAGCAATATATTCTGGAAAGGTAGAACATATACCATAACATGTTCTGGAAATGTAGAACACATTCTGGAAAATGTGTATTATATAACATAATATATTCTGGAAAGGTAGAACATATTCTGGAAGGGTAGGACATATTCTGGAAAAGTATACCATGTAACAATATATTCTGGAAAGGTAGAACATATACCATAACATGTTCTGGAAATGTGTATTATATTCTATATTACACCCCGGAGTGTGACCTTTACTTTTTTCATTGGGCTGTGCTTTCTGTGTTCTTGATTGAGCTTGTTGGGGAAATGCTGGTTTTGATGTCCAGGACCCTCCATCTCCATCATCTGCTTAAGGCTGTGGTGAGGGCTGGAGTCTTCAGTGTGGTTATGTGATACAGAAATTTATTCCACTGGCTTTCAAGGTGGAATGGACTCCTTCCATTTGTGCCATAGCATCCCCCCAGGATTAAGCCATTTGTTGCTCTGGCATTCTCTTAAGGCCTGGCCACAAAAGAGAACTTTGTGAACAATGGGCCTGTTCCCCTATTCAGCCTTTTCTGATCCATTAAATTCCTGTTCCTCCATTCTGCAGTTACTGCTCAGCCCACCTTCCCAGGCACCCCGTTCTCAGGCCAGCTGGGAATTCACCCTCGACATTTGCCTTATGCACAGGAGCCCCACATCCCTGTGCTGCCCTCCACCCTTCTGAAAGTGACCCTGGCTCCTTCTCTGGCACACTGACTTGTACCTGCTGTGGCTCTCCTTCACATCTGCGTGCCAGAGGGACATTTATAGACATTCATTCAAAGACTTCTCTAGCTTGCTCAGAGAGAGGTGGCTTTAGGAGAAAATATTTCAGTCTCAGCCCTGGGTTTATCTCAGAGTTGAAAAGGAAAAG
This sequence comes from Geothlypis trichas, assembly GCA_009764595.1. NCBI lineage: Eukaryota > Metazoa > Chordata > Aves > Passeriformes > Parulidae > Geothlypis > Geothlypis trichas. Next base: position 763,404 of record CM019904.1, on the reverse strand, counting down.
CTGAATTGCACAGAGTTCCTTTTCCAAGCATCTCTTGCTAGATGTGAAATAAATCTCTGTGTAAACTGCATATTGTTGAGCATTGTGTTTGAAAAAGAGGAAGGTACCATACTGAGATATCAGTGTTAGTCACAGAATTAAATCACAAAAGAAATGATTCCAGATAACAGTTTGATAATGGTGTTACTATGCAGAGGCCATCAGCATTGGCTGTTTCATTGTGAAATCTGAGGTGCAGTTGATACTGGACTGGGATTGATATTTTTCACAGCTGCACCAACAGTTACCTGAGTGAAGTGATTTCCATGCAAACATGAAAATTCAGCTGAGTTTCTCAGGGACTTGGAGGTGGTTTGAGCCAATGTTCAGAGTTCCCCACAAAGAGCTGGAGCCAGAAATCCCAGCAGCAGAGCTGCACACATCCCTGCACAGAGCTGCTCTGTGGCTTCTTCCATGGATCTTTTTTTCATTTTTTTGTGCAATATGCTCTTTGTTTACAGGTTTGATCTTTATTTGAAGGAGCTGCCATTCCCAACAAGCACCCACCTTTACTGTCAGCTCTTGCAAGGCTGCATTCCTGAGTGGGTCCAGCTCCTGGTGAGGGTTTGTGTGGCCAGCCAGACATTACTCTGTGTGTCCCAGTCCCTGAGTGGGTCCAGTGACGAGGTCGATGGGAGAAATGCTCATCCAATGATGATTGACAAGTCTCAGATTTATTGATTAACAGAAACACTTTTATAATCACAGTAATAAGGCTCATACATATTGGAAAAGTAGAGCTCACCATTGGTCAGCTATAAAAAGTCAGTCCCACCTTTCTCAGGATGTTTGTGGCTTCTTTTTTACCTCCTGTTATCACATATTTTATTAAACAGCTCCTTGCTCAAGGAAACCATGTCCTTGAATTAGGCAGCTGTTGCTTTCTCAGATGGATTTTCTCACGTCTCTTTTCCCATCAACTATGTCTCAATAAAAAACTGTCCACAGTCCAGCTCCTGGTGAGGGTTTGTGTGGCCAGCCAGACATTATTCTGTGTGTCCCTGCCCCTGAGTGGGTCCAGCTCCTGGTGGAGGTTTCTGTGGCCAGCCAGACATTACTCTGTGTGTCCCAGCCCCTGAGTCAGCTGTACCCAGCCAGTGCTGGGGATCACCATCCTCACACAAGTTTGGGTTTGGCTGCTCTGTCAGGAGGTGCATGTCCCACTGAGCATCCTGAGTTTGAGGCCAGGCTCTTAGGACAGACACCTTGTTTCAACAGAGCTCTTTCAGAGGATGCCTTTTTTCCTTTTGTGGAACGAAAGGGAGAAATGATCGAGATGAGAACACAAATGCAGAGATCCCAGGTTTGTCTGCCAGAGCAGAGTGCAGCTTCTGCAGCTTCTGCCCATTCCCAGCAGAGCCCAGATGTGTTTACCACCCCTCACAGGTGGAGAATGAGCAGGATCCTGAGCTGCAGATGTTGCAGATGTGTTGTGTGGTCTCTTCTGAGTGATTCTTTCTGCTCATCCTGCTTCAGTTTGGTGTGAGCTTCCCCCTCACTGATGTTATTGGGGCAGCACAGGTAATGCTCTGGAATTGCAGGGAGGAGTTTATTCCTAATTCAGGTGTAGGGAGCAGGCAGTGGAGCAGGCCCTCTGAGATGGGCAGGGAGCAGCCTGTGGGATCAGTACACCTGGTCCTGTGGTGTTTTTAGTGGAACAGATCAGGTCCCACAGTGACAGGGACAGGTTTGCTGCATGGAGAGGGAAAAGGTTAATGCTGGGTGGCCATTGATGAGGCTGGCAGTGCAGGAGTGAGAGAATGTTTCTTGTTTCAGAGGAAATGCTGGCATTCTGTGTCTGTCTGGGGTCTGTGTTCCCTTATCAGGGGCAATTCCCTGATTGTGCTCACTGTTCAAAGAGCTGCCAGTGGGTGCCCTCAGCTCTTGGGAGGGGGTTCTGTTCCTGCCCTGCGTTCACCTCCTGCTCCTTGGTGACTCCTGAAGCCATCCCAAATGCAGATCAGCCTTCTTGTGGCTCTGGACAATCCACAGAGGAAACTTTATCATCCTGAGGTGAATGAAGGAAATTTTCTGAAGTAGTCTGAAAAAGTTGTGCTGCAGGGTGTGAGTGAGATTCCTCTGTGATACAAAAATGTTTTCTCTTTGGCATGCTGGCAGTGATTGGAAGGCACAGTTGATGCTTCAGTCTGGATCTGTTTTCCTGGGGAGTGGTCCCATGCTGGGGACAGTTTCCAGCAGCCAGGGGTGGCTGCAGATCTGCCCTGACTCTCCTCTCCTCCAGTGCACTGGGTAATAAAGCACATTTTGGATGTGACAGATGAGGCCCCTTTCTTAGTCTTGTTCTCATTCTCAGCATTGTTTTCTTCCTCTCCCTTCTCTTTTTTCCTCTTTGACTTTTCTGCTTTTACTTTCTGACTTTCCTTTCCCCTTGTCTAGAACCATTACGTTAAGGAGCTGTGCATAATAGACTTCCTCTGATTTCTGTCTGGGTGTTTGGGGATTACCTGTCACAGCTGCTGCATGGCTGAACCACCCGTGTGTCTGGATGCTATTCCCTTCCTCAGAAAGAAAAACGCCTGCTCAAAAGGGAACCCAGTGTATTTCCTCACCCTATTTATGCTGAAAATAACAGAGTCCCACAAAATCCGTGAATGGAGACAAGTGAGAACAAACAGAGCACGTTGTCAAGGCAGATGGAATGCTGCACTTCACTGCAGAAACCTGTGTGCAGCTCCTGGGAGATGATTTTAGGCAAGTCCAAGGATGGAGTTGGCCTTAATAATTTCTACCTAATCTGACATAAATATTTCATGCAAATATCATTTACACCACAGCTAGTGGTGTGATTTACTCTGAAACTGCCTGCACTCCAGAAGCTTTGATTTATAGTGTACCTTTTTTAATGATATTATTAATAACATTGCTGTCCCTGTCTCTCTGGCATCTGGCAATGGGTGGTTGAGATTTTGTGGTCACATATGTTGTGCAAGAGGCATCAGGATGTGTGGTTGTTCAGCATCAGGCGTGTGTGCTTTAATTCTCACTTCCAGGGCTAAAACAGTCTGTCATGATTTGGAGAAGAATAGAGGTCTGGGCCTCGTGTGTGGGGTTTCTGTTGTTTCAGGGGGATATGCTTTCCAGTTTTCTGCTTTCAGTTATTAAAATTCCTTCAATGGTTTTATGAACATCCCAAATGAGTGTTTTCTGGTTCTTTCAATGTTATATTAAGTTGAAATTTTATAACCGTACACATTTTCTCTGGGAAGTACATCCACAACCTGATGTCTGTAGCCCTTTCACTACAGTTGTGTCAATTTATAATTTAAATAATTAGGTCCAGATGATCAAAGATGTTCATAGTGTTACCTCAGTTTGATAGATAACACAACTCTAAACCAACCAGTTCCACAATGTGTCAATTCTTTGATGGGTTTTAGCTTTACATTTTCAACTTTCAAGTGTATTTGTGCTTCTGGGTCACTTGCTGATTTAGTGATTTTGCTTGGTCATGGAATTGCCTGATTTTCCTTCATATTTACCTGGTTTGCCAGGACAGTGACAACACAGGGCTTGCATTTGATAGGGTTTATCTGCTGCATACCATTTGTTAATTGAGTAACCTCATCTAGTAAATATATGTGGGTCAGAAATACATTAGGATCAGAAAACACTTTGGCACCATTTTTTCTCCTGGCAGAAGCACTTCAGAGTGCATTGTTTAAATGGGTGCAGTCATTTTCATTTAAGGGAAAATGAACTTTCCTTCCACCTGCCATTGTTCTCTGAAGAGGATTATGATGCAGTCAGCAAAATGCTAAGGAGGGAAAAGAAAAATTACATCGACCTCGAGAGAGGGGATGTCATATTTACCTGCTAATCTTGTAATTATCCTGAGGAAAAGCCCCAAATTCGGGGTGAGAGCCCCTCTGTTCTGCCAGCCTGCAGCTCCCCGTGCTGCCACTGTCCCTGCTGGCAGGGGAGTGATGGCCATGTCTGGGTGCAGCCCTCCCACCTCTGCTGCTCACATCATCACTTACCCAGCCCCAAATGGCCGGGTTCATTAGCTGTGCACTCTGCAGCTCCAGCCCAGCGTTATTCAAAGTTAAAAAGCTCCTTGCTGGCACGGCAAGGGAGGCTGGAGGAGGAGGGACAATGGGGGACAGTGCCACAGAGCTAATAAATAAAAATAATAACTATTACCATTGCTTGAGTGACCCTGGGAGAAGAGCACTACTGAGCCATTTGTTGTTCCCTTTCACTTGTCAACAGCAGTGCCTTAAAAGCCTTCGCCATTGTTCAGGGCCTAATAGCACCTGTTGGGAAGATGGGAAGACAGCTGTCAAAAAAAAAATAAAAAAGGGAAAAACAGGGTGGGGGAGGAGGGTGGGAGCTGATGATTATGCCAGCAACCAGCACAGCTGCAGCAGGGTATTTCCTGCTCCTTTGGGATGCAGCTCTGCCCAGGGCGGGCACAGGGAGCCAGGGCTGCCTCTGTCCCCCAAAGCAGGGAGAGCCATCCCAGAATGACCCCAAACCCCTCAAATGGTGCAACTTGCAGCTTCCTGACAAAGGTGCTTGTTCTGGTTACCTTTTCCCCTTTATTGCTCTGTGGCATTGCCAAATCAGACCCTTGGTCAGGACAGGTAAGGAAGGGTGAGGAGCCCCAGGCATGCCCAGCTCCCTGGGCTGCCCTTCCTCCCTAAAAGAGCCCAGAGCTGCTGCTAAAAGAGCCTAAAAAGAGCCCCAAAAGAGCCCAGAGCTGCTGCTAAAAGAGCCCTAAAAGAGCCCTAAAAGAGCCCAGAGCTGCTGCTAAAAGAACCTAAAAAGAGCCCCAAAAGAGCCCAGAGCTGCTGCTAAAAGAGCCTAAAAAGTGCCCTAAAAGAGCCCAGAGCTGCTGCTAAAAGAGCCTAAAAAGAGCCCTAAAAGAGCCCAGAGCTGCTGCTAAAAGAGCCTAAAAAGAGCCCTAAAAGAGCCCAGAGCTACTGCTTCCTGCAGGGTGAGGAGTGTCACAGGCATCTTTTTATGAAAAATCCTTTCCTTAGGATTTTTCCTCTTGAGAAAAATTTTCTTTACATTTTGTTCCTGAGAGGCCTCTTGCTGCTGTGGAATGCAACAGGTGGATCTGGGATTGGTCTCGTGTTTGTTTGTAATTAATGGCCAATCAGTCAGCTGGCTTGGACTCTCTGTGATAACTCTGTTATCATTCTTTGCTATTCTGTTATTCTGTTCTTAGCTTAGCTAACCCTCTGATGAAACCTTTTCTTCTATTCTTTTAGTATAGTTTTAATGTAATGTATATAATAAAATAATAAATCAAGCCTTCTGAAACATGAAGTCAGATCCTCATCTCTTCCCTCATCCCAGAGCCCTGTGAGCACGGGCACAGAGGAGCCCCAGCCATCCCCAGCTCCCTGGGCTGCCCTTCCTCCCTGGAAGAGCCCAGAGCTGCTGCTAAAAGAGCCTAAAAAGAGCCCTAAAAGAGCCCAGAGCTGCTGCTAAAAGAGCCTAAAAAGAGCCCTAAAAGAGCCCAGAGCTGCTGCTAAAAGAGCCTAAAAAGAGCCCTAAAAGAGCCCAGAGCTGCTGCTAAAAGAGCCTAAAAAGAGCCCTAAAAGAGCCCTACAAGAGCCCAGAGCTGCTGCTTCCTGCTGGTGCCAAGTGACACAGTGGCCAGGGTGAAGGATGGGCTGTTTAGGAAATTGTGTCCTCAGCATCATCACACCCACACATTTTTCATTTTGAGGGAAATTACCAGCACTTCAGGACTCAATTTTTTCCCCATTTTTAAGTAAGTTGCTCTGAGATGTTCAGGTGAGAACGCTGTGGTAACTGTGTGTGAAGGGTTGCATTGCTGCTGTTGAATTTAGGATTTCAGAAGTGGAGTGGCTGAGCTTTGCAAGGATTTCCCTGGAATTCCAGCCAAACACTGTAGCTCTCCATTTATGTTTTATGGTTATTTAGATTACATACTTCTGGGGGCTCTTGCTGCTTTGTTTTAGGGTTTGTTTGAGAATGCATTGAATTACTTTAAAAGTGACAGATCAGCATAAAGATCTTTTTGGTCAAAGGGTAAACCATGGAATCTCCCTAGAACATCCCTGATGGTGTGTCAATACCTATAAAAGAGTCAGGGTATAGTCATCTCACTGAATGCCTTTTTAAATCCCTCTTATTTATCAGGGATGTGCTGAAGATGTGAAAAATTAGCAGACCAAAAGCATGGCCCTCTGTTAATATTAACAAGATATTATGGCCCTTTAATTAGAGACTGGCTGGGTTGGTAGCACTAATACAAAAATGTATTTCAGGGGAATATGTATTGTGGTGGAGCATCTCTGTCCAGCTGAGATGGAAAAACAAAACTGAAGTGAAATTTAATGTTATTTAATTACAGATGTCTTTTGTTTTTGTGCTGTTACTCTTGAAATAGTCTCTGGAAATATTAAAATATCTTTGTGGTTTCAGGATTTCAGTGAGGCTCAGAGTACTACCTCCTTCTGTCATCTGACACACTTTTATTGCTGGGTGGACCACTCCTGAGAAAATCAATTCCTCCTTTCATTTAGAGATGCCAGGAATTAAAGGGGCATTAGAAAGCTGAGAACACAGAATAAGACAGAATTCTTCTTTTTTCATATGTAGGAGAGGGTTTTTTTAATTTCACTGTTGCCCTTCTTTTCATAAGGATTCCTACTGGTGGAGCTTCAATTAAAAAGGAAGGGGTTGCTGCTCAGGTGTTTGAAAGTGAGTTACTCTGTTTCATGTATTTATTTTTTGTACATCAGGAAAGGACTGGGCACATTTAAAAATTCCACTTTTGTTTTATTTAAAGTTTGACAAGGTTCAAAAACTTGCTTCATTCTTGCATGTTAATTTAATTAGGGGTGGAGAAGATAGTGCTAGCAGGGAGCTGGAATCATCCTAAAGTTACAGAATAAAGCAGGGATTTATTCAAAGGATCTCCTCCATGGATCCACTTTGGGCAGCACCAGAGCCCAGCCAGGGCTGCACCCAAGATGAACCAAAATGGCCCCAAAATGAACCCAAGATGGACCAAAATGGTCACAAAATGAACCCAAGATGGACCAAAATGGCCCCAAAATGAGCCCAAGATGAACCAAAATGAACCCAAGATGAACCAAAATGGCCCCAAAATGAACCCAAGATGGACCAAAATGGTCCCAAAATGAACCCAAGATGAACCAAAATGATCCCAAAATGAACCCAAGATGAACCCAAATGGCCCCAAAATGCACAATCAATCCCAGGGTCTGTCCCTGGGATCAGTTCTGCTCCATTTGCACCTTGCAGTTCATTGTCCCATCCCAGCTTTAGCCCAGGCAGTCCCACCCTGCTTGTTTTTCTCTCTGCAGCCCACGGGGTTTGTGCTCCTGGGCTGAGATTTGGATCATTTGTCCTTGGTGCCCAGCTGGAGCAGGAATTGTTTTGTGTCCCTGCTCTGTGCACAGAGCTCAGCATCCCCTGATGTGAGTCCAGACCCACACACTAAAGCAGCACAGAATGTGAAGACATAAAATTGTGGTTGGGTTGAAGCTCTCTGAAGAGGTTTGGTGTTCCTGTGTTTGGGTTGAAGCCTTCTGAGGAGGTTTGGTGTTACTCTGTATGGGTTGAAGTTTTCTGCTACTGTATGGGGACAGTCTGTGTATTCTGGCCATCTAAGCTGCACAATATGCTGTGGCAATAATTATTTTAACAGTTGGTAGTTGAGTGTATCTGAAGGCCATTCCAACCTTTCCTTCCCAATAACCATCCCTGTAGTTTTAGGTAACTCTTGTGGGACTGGCAGTAGGCATTGGTGAGCAGTTGTGCAGGTGTATATTTGTATCACTTTGTATATTTGTGGGTAGAGCAGAATCCTGTTTCTGGTGGCATTCACAGATTATTGATTTGGATATTGAAATATTAAATATTTTTTATGGTGGTATGGAACCTTTTCTGGCTGTGTGAATTATTTTTTTAAAGCACAAAAAGCAGTGCCCTTTTACCAGAAATGACAACAAAATATCATTCATGTACAGCATGTGCTCCATCAAAGCAGCATTGTGGGCATTGCAAAAGAGGGCAGACAACTTGAATGAAGTGTTTTTTCATACAATATCAGTATTTCTTTCTGAGCAGACACAAAAGGAGGCCGGTGTGCAGCAGGAATGCCCTGGCACCCTGGTGTCACTGTGCACCACAGGTGACTGCAGCCAGCTGTGAGTACAGAAGTTGATTCTGTGCTCTGAAATGGAAAGCTGTGTGAGCTACCATGTGGCTGGGATGGGCTGGGGATTCCAGGAGCAGGAGGGCTGGTTTTGTCTGCCAGGGAAGGGAGCTTTTTAGTGGGCTTGGAAGCTGCCATGGACATATGCAGCCCAGCTGTTTCCTGCACAGTGGAGCAGTAAGAGTCACACTGAGATGTGCTGGCCAGAGCACCACAGCTCCCTGATATTGGAATTTGGATATTTGCTTCAGCTCTGGGAAGTCTAAAAAACATTTTGTGTGTTAAAAAACGCCCAAACCCACAGAACCCAAGAGCACAGTGCTTTCTGGGCAGTCACAGAAGCCCCAGGTAGGATTGTGCTAGCACCACATCTTTGCTCCTCACGCCTGAGCAGCCATGTCCCACATTTGAACAATATTTACATGGACAGAGGTGTTTCCTAGTGTCTGCTCCAAAAGTTTAAACTGCTTTTAGACTGGTGAAACAGTGCAGTGCTTCCTGGAAAGGAAGAGAAAACTGTATGTTTTGTGGTCTTGGATTTCCAAATTTAAATCCATTCTGTGTTGTGCCTGCTCGTGATTCATAGTGTCTTGCCTAGCTGCAAGTAGTTCCCTAAAAGCAAGATTCTGTTGATGGAGAACCATATGTGTATGCAGATGCTGCATGTCTATGTAACCTGCTGATACCAACCATTCCTTCATAATAGTTGCTTTATTTTCCTTGCTTTGAGAATGGTTTCTGATTTTGTGTAGTTAAGAGCTTCTTAATAAAAAATGGGGGTATAAGCAGAGAAATTTCTTCTGTCTGCGTGTTTCTGTGCTCTGTTAAAAGCAGGGTGGAAATCTGCCCTTAATTTTGTTTCCTGATTTAGGCCAGAGAGGGATTGTTGTGGTGCCTGAGCAGAGGGCAGGATGCCATGGGGTGGCAGGTGAGGGTTGCAGGAGCTCTGGGTGGAGCTGTGGCTGTGGAATGTATTTATGACCACAGCAGAAGAAAAAGGTGAATAAGGGTGCCAGCCCAGTGTTTGCCAGTGCTTTCTTAATACACAAAGGAAGGTGCTTGCCAGAAGTGGGAGGTGTATCAGGCAATGCTGAAGTTCATTCATGGTCATTTGTGCCAGCCAATACTCCTTGCTCTAGGAACAGCTCCTGTTGGCAGGGGATGCTTGGTGGTCTGGCCGGGCATTGAGCAGCCCTTGGCTTCTCTCTGTTCTTGCTGCACTTGGTGTCATCATCCTTGCCCAGGCCAGACATCTTCTGTGGATATTCTCAGCAAAGAAAGAACAGAGACAGTTTCTCCCAGGAAAATCTCAGAAGAAAAGAAATAAAACTATTATTGTTTCTCTTTCTGTAGCCATTGTTTATTGTTATGGTTCTCCAGAGTGTGCTATTCATGGCTCACCAGTAGTGAGAGGTTTTCTCTTTGAGACCAATCCGGTCTCAGCTTAGTGAGTGAGATATAAAGCTCACAACTTCTTGCTAATTAATTATTATTCCTTGCTAATGAATTATTTATCTATTTCTCCTTCTGATGGCTGCAGTCATCCATTCCATCCCTGACTCAACAGTGTCACTCTTCTTTCCCTTTTTTCCAAGGAGTGTCTCCCTCTCAGCCCAGGGCAAGATCTGCTCTGTGGTTACAGAGGGGGGAGCCCTTTGGGCCCCCATCCTTGGATATTGACACCCAGCAGCTGGGGGGCTCCAGGGCTCACCCTCCTCCTCCTCATAGTCACCTTGCAGCTGCCTCCTGCCCTTCAGTCGCTGCTGTCTCTGTAACATCAGAGCTCCCTGTCCCATTCCTGCCTCAAGCATCAGAGCTCTCTGTCCCATTCCTGCCTCAAGCATCAGAGCTCTCTGGCCCATTCCTGCCTCAAGCATCAGAGCTCTCTGGCCCATTCCTGCCTCAAGCATGGCTCTTTTGGACCTGCCTGGAGTGCAGAGCTCCTGTTCCTGCCCTTGTCACAGCGCAGGTGTTGGAATTGTGCCTCTCTCTGGAAGCAGGCAGCTGCAGCACACCCAGCTTTGCTTTCAGTAAATGATAGCAGGGGCACGTTGTTATCATGTTTCTACAGCCCCACACCTCCTCGGTGGTTTCTTATGGCTGCAGATCTTCCCAGCACAGATCTTCCTTCTTCTGCATCTTGTTCCATCTCAGCCAGGGCTCCTCTCAGGCTCTTTCAGGCTGTCCCACCCCTTTTATCCCAACTGCCTCCATGGGCTACAGCTGCCACCCAATAAAGGACATCACAGCTGCAGCCCATTTACAACAACGAGCATTGGTGCAGGGTCAAATAGTGCAACACACAGATATTTTACTGAGAGCCCAGCTATACAGCACAGACTGGCATTGCCCAGCCCCTGCAGGAGCAGAGACAGGCAGTGGAGATTGGCACTGAGCACCATTCTCAGCTTGTTTAAGGGTTTCTGGGACTGTGACCCTGAGCATGGATGGCAGAGCTGCTGCAGAGGCTGGGCCTGGAGGAACGCTGGGTTTGGACCCAGCATTGCTGTGGGACTGGGTTTTGGAAGGCTCCAAGGCAGGCCCAGGTACATGAGCATCTGTGCTGCCACTGAACTCAGAGCAGGATGAGGTCCACTCCCAAAGGGCAGCTAAAATGCTCAAAAAAAGAAACCAAAAAACTTCAGGAAGTAGACTAAATTCAACAGAAGTCTAGCTGTGATAAAAACTGTGCTTCTGTCTTACTAGGGCTCTGTAGCCTCGTCCCTTTCCTGGAAACAAACCAATCTTTTCCCAGTGTGCAAACTTCAGGGCTATTGAGCAAGTAAGTTCAGTGACTTTAAATACCAAATGCAGGAGTAGAGGGACAGTGACATGCTTGTTAGCTCACCAAAAATCAGAATTAAAAAGCCATTTAATGTTAATTTACTGGGATGATTTGCTTTCCAGTAGTGCATGGGCAGTTCCATGGATGCACAGGCTGAGTCTGCTGATTCAGACAGGTGCCTCTTGGCCAGGGTTTAGTTGATGATTCCTGTTCTTTCCATCTCTTGGTGGAAAGAGCAGGAATCTTGTCTAAAGAGGAGTCCTTCTCTAAAGGAATCCTCTGAAGAACAGGAGTTCTTCTCTTTGGTGCCCTCTGTGCAGTTCTCTTGTGCAGCACCATGGAACACTCCTCGTGGTGTGTGTGGAACAAACGTGTCAAACCCCCTGAGTTCCTGTTCCCAGCCAGCCTGTGAATGAGCCTTGCAGAGGAGTTCATGCTGTGACTTGGGATGGTCACCCTGTGCCACAGGACACTGCACACTGATACAGGGAGGACTCTCAGCTCAGGTGGGGCTTGGGAGAGGAAAGGGAGAGGCAATTCTGGGTTCTAATCAAAGGGTGGCTGAGGAGGTGTTAGGAACACTCAGAACGCCGTGTGCAGCCTTTTGGAAATGCAGAGCACTGTAATGCACAACTGTCCTGATGCACATCCAGCATCTGTCACGATACAGCTCAGATTCTGCACGTAGAAAACACAATTTTGGGGAATCTAAGAGGAGAGCAGCAGTTCCTGTGTGCAGGCCTCCTTTCCCTGTTTCCAGCTGCACATTAAATATGTGAGCATTAAAAGTTTTACTGACTTTCCAGAGAATGCCTGCCTTGCAGACAAGAGACAGCGTTTATTTCTTCTCTTAATTTGAGAGCATCATCTTCCCAATCGGCTCTAAAAAAAGCTGAACAAAGGGTGACTTTGTTCCTGTGTAACTCATGGAACCTCTACTGTCGTAACCTTTTAAGCAGTTATTTTTATTTAAGATGTGTAAATTTCAAATCTTTTTTTAATGGGGTACATAAATGACATAATAAATGTTTCTTTCCAAGACATGGTGCATAAGGTATTTCTCAAGCAGTTACTGAAATGTGATAGGCTGAGTATATGAATAGCATATTTTATGTAAGTACAAGATGTTAACATGGTATATAATAGAATTAAACAAGCTGTAATCTGATCTAGGTCTCTGGCTCCATAAAGCTGTAGGGGTGGGGAAGCTATTGTCTTTCAGAATTAAAGTTCTTTTTAAGTATTAAGAGAAGGATGATTATTTGCTGATTCTGTGTCAAAATTGTATGTAAAAATGGCAGTTCAGATCAAGAGAGATTTGAGAGTAAGTTAGGACATCAAATTAATACGATTGCTTGGGGGTTTTTAAAGGAAAAAAAATCTATATAATATTATTTTGAATAGTTAACATACAGTATTTCAACAGGGGAAGCACTGATTAGATCACCACAATCTATTTTATGCCATCAGGATTGCTGAGGGGGCTTATAATCGTGTTAAATTTTCATATTACTCATATCCACACATTAATGAACAGATGCATTGTTACTATTGGGATTTTGCCATTTGGCCTTTCCCATCTCTAATCGCGGTTTCCTGCTGAGATCTTTACCGTTCTCGGAGAAACTCAGTCATTGATACGCGCCCGTTCTCGGCGTTCTTTCCTCCCCCCTGGTTCTGCGGGCGTCGCTCGCAGCGCTGGGCTGGGGAGGGGAGGGAGCCCTGCAGAGCCCCGGGGAGCGACAGCGGCACCGGCCCGGCCGCTCCCCGAGCCCAGCGGGCACACGGGACAGGGATGCTGCTGGGATGCGGGCAAACAGGGGTTAGGGCAGGCGGGGATGCCGGCAAACTGGGATTCGGGCAAGGAAACATGCTGGCAAACTGGGATTCGGGCAAGGAAACATGCTGGCAAACTGGGGTTAGGGCAGGCAGGGATGCCGGCAGACAGGGAAGCTGGCAATTGGGATTCGGGCAAGGAGGGATGCCGAAAAACTGGGATCGGGCAAGCAAGGATGCCGGCAAACAGGGGTTAGGGCAGGCGGGGATGCTGGCAAACTGGGATTCAGGCAGACAGGGGTTCGGGCAAGGAGGGAATGCCCGCAAACTGGGATGCTGGCAAACTGGGAGTCGGGCAAGGAGAGATGCCGCCAGGGAGGGATGCTGGCAAACAGGAGTTCGGGCAGGCAGGGATGCCGGCAAACTGAGGTTCGGACAAGCAAGGATGCCGGCAAACAGGGGTTAGGGAAGGCGGGGATGCCGGAAAACAGGGGTTCGGTCATGGAGAGATACCGGCAGGGAGGGATGCTGGCAAACAGGGATTCAGGCAGACAGGAGCTCGGGCAGGCAGGGATTCGGGCAAACTAGGATTCAGGCAAACAGGGATTCGGGCAAGGAGAGATGCTGGCAAACAGGGATTCAGGCAAAGGGGTTCGGGCAGGCAGGGATGTCGGCAAAGAGATTCGGGCAAGGAGGGATGCTGGCAGGGAGGGATTCAGGCAAACAGGGATTCAGGCAAACTGAGATTCGGGCAAACAGGGATTCGGGCAGACAGGGATGCCGGCGGGCAGCGCAGCGGGGCTCCGGCAGCCGCGGCTCCTGAGCGGCTCCTGCAGCTTTAAGGCAGGAGTTAGGCAGCGGACTCGTGGTTCTCCACGAGCGTAGCACGGAGGGTTCTGTCCAGCCGCGGGGTAAAGCTCTGTCGCGGACTTGGCTGACAATGGAGTTAAAAGTAAGGCGGGCTGCGTTCGGTGCCCGCAGGCTCCGGAGCCATTGTCAGCTCTCAGCGGATCCCTGTTGCCGCATTCCTGCTTTGCAAAGGTTTGTTGGCTTTTACGGACTGACGGCTCTCCGCCGCAAACGCCGCGCTTGCTCCGGCCTGTTTACACCGCTCCGGAGTTTGCAGAAAAGCGCGGAGCAATAATAATTAAATATATATATATATATTAAAGAAAGAAACAAGGGAACGGGGCAGTGTTTGTCTGACCTATCCACGCTGTGGGGAACGGTTTCCATCGAGGGGACGGACGAAGCTGAGCAGTGCCCGGAGCCCGGCGGCGCCCCCGGTCAGCGGCCGCGCTCGGGGCGGGCTCCGGCGGCATCCCCGGGGTTCCGAGGGGGCAGAGCCACCTCTGGGGACCCTGGCGGAGAAACGGCCCTGGGGCAGCCCGGGACCAGCCCGGGGAACCCCCCGGGGAACCCCCCGGGACACAGGAGGAGCTCGGGGCGCTGCCAGCTGAACAAACCCGCAGCGGACCCCGGCGCCTCCTGTGCGCTCGGGGGCATCCGGAGGCTGTCGCTGCTCCCCCGGCCGGACAGCGCCCGACTGTCCGTCCGTCCGTCCGTCCGTCCCTCCGCCTGCGAGCGCACGGGCTGATGGATGGGAGATGCAGGAGAGCATCCCTGGGACAGACAGTCTGTCCGTCCGTCCGTCCCTGTGCCTGCGAGCGCACGGGCTGATGGATGGGAGATGCAGGAGGGCATCCCTGGCACGGTGTTGCCGTGGGCATCGGGGCTGTCTGTCTGTCTGTCCGTCCCTCTGCCTGCGAGCACACAGGCTGATGGATGAGGGATGCAGGAGAGCATCCCTGGGACAGACAGTCTGTCTGTCCGTCCGTCCCTGCGAGCACACAGGCTGATGCATGAGGGATGCTCTCCTGGCACGGGCATTCCCTGGGCATCGGGGCTCGCCCGGCTCCGAGCCGCGAGCTGCAATTAGCCCAAGGAGATAATGAAGGCGGCTCGTGATGGTTTTTAGCGTGGGGAAAGTTAACCAGGCGCTCATAACCGTGCGGTCTCTAGGCCAGACGGTCCCTTTGATAAGTTACCGTGCGCTCCCTTTATGCTCCTGGTAGGGGGTAAACAAATGCCTGAACAAATACAAATACACATAAACACCAGTGCGGAGAATAGCGGGATGTGTCTTAGATCCAGATAATAAGTGTGGGTATTGTTATTTAGATGGCACATACTGGGACACTTATCTTTTAGTACACTCCATTTTCTAACTGAATGCAGTGCTAATCGTGGGATTGAAAGCTATTGTAATTGTGTACCCATCTAAATGCTGACAAGAATATACAATTACATTGTTTGGAATTGAGTTTAATGTTCTCTGAATTTTATTAGCATTTATATTTACTTATGCATTAAAATTCTACACAAAAAGAGGTCAGAACACAAGAGTTGCAGACATAAATATCAGACCCATCCACACCCTCGCTGCATTTTCCCTGAAAATACTGAACAAATATATTTTATTTTATTTTTAAAGGAAGTGATAGAATCTGAAATGAGCAAATAATGGGTTTCCATTCTAAGCGATGCCTTTTCTCCCTCTGGATTTTGCAGTCTTTTAAAGGTTTTTTCCCATACCCAACTTTTTATTATTATTTATAATGCGTGTGTTACGGGAAAATCTTTCCACAGTGTGCTTACCACCACACGATGTTTAAACACACATTATAAAGTGGATGTAATTGTAAAGACTCAGAGGGATATAATTACATGTAGCAGATTTAGGAGCTAATTCTTTGCTTCTCTCTCTCTTTCTTTCTCTCTCTCTCTTTACTCCGCATTTTATCAACATAATTATTTTTTGACTGCAGACTAACACCCAGAAACTGACAGGCATCCATTATAGGCAGCAACTTGTTCACCAAATTGAAAAACAATGAACTGCAGGTTTATATGTGCCCATTGTAATAGAGAATTACCGGAGCTTTGTTCCACTGGAGGAAAAAGCTAATGGTTTTGAAACAGCAGGTGACAAAACACATTCCGTTTTTTTCTTTTTTTGTTCCTTTTTTTTTCTTTTTTTTTTTCTCTTCCCTCCCCTCTTATCAGTTTGTTGATGAAGTCATTACGAACTGGGGGCCCAGAATAGGGTTGGCCTTATTTTTAGCAGATAGACTTTTAATGAGTTCTATTGTGGAGACAGTCATGTTGATTTGCTTACGTTTCTTTTCCCCCCCTTCACTCAGAAACTCCCAGTATTGAAAAGCTACTATCAAAGGACTGGAAAGACAAGCTTCTTGCCATGGGATCAGGGAACTTTGGAGAAATAAAAGGTAACAACGCTGTTTCTCTGCTAAAGGAAATTGAGAATGAATATACAGATACCGCTGGCTTTGTGGAACTTTGTCTGCTCCTCTTCCCCTCCCCTTCAAACACGGTAATTCGGGTTTAAATGAAATGTATGCACTCCCATCTGTGAGCATAGAAATCAATGGAATGCTGTATGGCCCTGAGTGAATGAATTTACATTAAGCTTTTGTTGCATATATCGTTCTCTGTTATAAACGAGCACATCCTATTGCTGGATAGGGGGGAAAATTCAGTATCAGACATATGTGGTACCAGAGTATAGCAGAGCTCAGTTTCTGAAATTTGGGGGTGATCTGATTTCCTTGTTTATTTTTGGACAGATTTCAACGATGTCGTTTTTTGTGGGTTTTGTTTATTTTTTTTTTTACTTTTTTTTTGCATGGTGGGAAGAATAAAAAGAGCAAAGTTTGTGTAATGGTACCTCTAGGTACTGAAATTAGCCAGTGCAGATTTTAAAAGACAGCGTACAACATCTGTGCACTAGAGCATGTTCTTTTAAAGCCGTGCTCCAGAAGGAAAATGACAGAATTTGACCACTCTCCAGCAGCAGTAGTTTCTGCTTTGCCAACATATTTCCCCATTTTCTATATCTGAGGTCGTTTTAGGGAACCTGTGGTTGTTTGTTTTCGTGCAATTTAATATTTTTATAATTCCTCTGCAGTGCTGATGGTGAGGAGCTCACTCAAAACACACGTGTCAGAAATTGCAAGTTTTCAGAGCAGCCATTATCACTGTGAAAAGAAGCAGTGACTCTGATTCTTCCCCCGTTTATAGCACTGTGCATCTGGAGTAGCAAAACCCAAGCCAGCGTTGTTTTGGAAACGTGAAAGTAGAATGAGATTCAAATTAGGCCCTTCTCCTCCTGTGTTTATAAACAGGGTTTAGTTTCTGCCCATTGCTTTGGGATGTGTATCTCCTGATGTTGTCCTGCTCTGGAGATGTCAGTCAGGCAGGCTCCCAGAGGTGTGCAGTATTGAGTAAAGCACACAGCACAAGGTGCTCTCACAGGTTTGTGGGTTGGTGCAGATGCAGAGAAAGTGTTATTTTAATTCTTTGGGCCTCCCAGTCTGTCTGTCTGTCACTGTCTGTCACTGATAAACCACCAGCATTACCCTGTTCCACTGACTTACCCAAAGAGGAAAATATTCCCCTGGTTTCCCCAGGCTTCTCCCCACCCAACAGGCTGTAATTCAAAGACATTTATTCATTACATCTGTGGGATAACTTTCTATCATTGCATCTGTGGAATAACTTTATAGCAGCATGCAGTGCTCCAGCCCCCCACAGGCTGAGATGTGATGATGGTGATGATGATGATGATGGTGATTATTATGGCTCCAGAGGGCCAAACCCTGGGTTCTTCATTCCTGCTCCATGTCTGTAAAGCAACAGGTCTCAAAGAGGAAGGCCCTGGGCTCACCTGGCAGTTCTGGGTTTTAAAAGCACTTTGTTTCAAGATGCAATCACCCTTTGCCATGGCCTGATGCACCTCTAGGATGTTCAGGGACAGAGTATGGGGAGGCATCTTTGATGCCCACTTCTGGGCAGTGTTTCAGCAGATCTTGCACAGTGTGTGGAGCCTCTTTAGTTCGTGACACACTGGAACCTTTGGAAGGACTCCCCGTGATTGTGCAGTGCCTCTGCACTCTGTGGGGCTGCTCTGAGGAGTGCTGTGCTCTGAGAAGGTGGTCTGTTCCCACTGCCTGTGATCTTTTCCTTGTGGAGGGCAATCTTTTTTCTCCCTTCCCCTTTTTCCCTTTCACAAGCTAAACTTGAAAGCAGCAGCAGCCAGCTCTGTGCTACCACCAGAGAAATTCAACAGTCCTTTCAGTCGTGCCTGGGGGAAAGGCTGGGGAGCAGCAGCACAGCCTCAAAGAAGACTTTTCTTTGCTTTAATTTTTGGTTTTTAGCTTTATATTTTGAACACAAGTCGAGTTATTGTTCTGCAGCTCCGTTCAAAAGGCTCACATCTGAGGCTTTTTAGTGTGACTGTGGTTGTGTGGTTGGGGGCACGGTTATTAGGTGTTTGGATCAAGTTTGGCAGTAAGCTGTGAAAACAGGCGCTGGTTTATTTTTCCTACCGACTGCCGTGACAGTTGCAATTATTGTCCATTGTTCCTAGGTGGCTGGAAAGGAGGGAGGATACAATAGAGCATTGCCCTCTGGGGGTAAATGAATTTGACTTCCAGATTCTTGGGGGTCAGGCAGGCTGATTATTGAGTGCCCAGGAATGTGCTTTTCGTGGCACCACCGAACAATGGCTCAGCTGTGCTGCAGCTCTGTTCAGTGAGGCAGCAGGAAAGGTGTGCAGGTTGAGCTGCTCTGTACCCACACACACGTGTACAAACACACCTGTATTACACTGCAGAACGGTTTTGTCATTCTGTAGTGACCAAGTTTTCCAGTTGTGATTTTTCAATTAACTTCTTTCTCCGTGCTTGGCCCGGCAGCTGCGGTTTTTTCCACCCCTCATTTCTCTATTAGGGATATTTGGAGACCCCCATTTTAGCACTGTCTTATGTTTAATACACCCTGGAATGTGGACAGCACTAGGAGCTGTGCTGCCCAACTGTCTTACACGCTGAACAGTTTTTTCCATTTAACTGCTCAAAATTTCATTGTGTTCTTCATTAGGTCTGGGGGAGTTTTAGTACATCATGTGCAGAAAGGCTCAGCACCAGGCTACATATTGTTAATGCCCAAGTCTGTGTTATTACCATTGAGTTTTATTATCTGGGAGAGATTAAAGAAAGGGAGATGAAGAGGAAGACTTTCTTTTCTATTAGCGTGATCTCCTTTAAGCTGGAGAGCAGTGATATTTTATTAAAGACAGGGAAATTGGTGAGAGGTTGGAAGTGGCCAGGCTCCCATGTTCTGCACTCAGTTGTTTCTCTTGGTTGCTTTGTCACCTTTGGCTGCTGTTTGAACCCCCTTTTCTTCATCTGCACACCCATAAAACAGAGGAGCCATCCCTGAGTGTCTGCAGAGGCAGCTGCAGATTGAAGATCCCACTTAGCAGGGTCTATATCCATCCAGTTACTAATTGAAAGGGAAATGGGTTGTTTTATTCCACAGCTGGACCCAAAGGTACTGCCAGGGAATGCTCCTAAAATGGGGCAAAGCCTGGAACCTTTCATGTCTGTAGGAATTGTAACTCAAATACCTGTGCTTGTTCAGAGAGAGTCTGGGGCTAAATTACAAGTTTGGCACTAGAGGTTTCTTAAGAAATTCTGTTTTGATATCTATGGAATTCTTACTGTGCTTAAAACAAGTTGCTGTAGAGCAAAACCTACAAAAGTGCTGTTTAATTGGAGTGTTTAAAGTGAAGCTGTAAAACTGTGTATTGACTTGGTTAAAGCCTGTTTAAAATTACTTATATCCATCCCATTCAAAACCAGCGCTCAAAAGGCCTCTGGATTATTCTTGGATAATGCATTTTATTGGATTCAGCAGAGCAGAGAGATGTTCAGGTCTCAGAGTGGTGTAAGGAGGGAAAATGATCCTGTTCTGCTGGCAGTGTGACTGCCTTGTTAGCTGTGCACTGCAGCAGGAGAGGAGCTGCTGTCCTCCAGGGTCACTTGGAAAAGGTATCAAAAATACATTTATTCGTTAATTATCAGCGATCATTCCTTTATATAAAGTTAATTTTAAATTAATTTATAAAATGAAGTTTCCCTTTCCCTGGTGCTGGGCCTCAGGTGCACCGTGGGTTGTCCAGCCTTGCTCACACTGGGGTGAGTGAGCCTTAACCACAATGAGAACTCTTCTTAAAACTTCCTTGGTGTGCACAAAGCCCTGCTGCTAATCTTGTCCATCTCTGTACTGAGACTTGGCAAGACACAGCAAGGCATATTTTTAATGTTCCCCACTTAGCTAATTTTGAATAGGTGTGTGGAACAAAAGGTTGAGCAGACTTCTGTTTGCAATCTTCCTGAGCTGCTTTTCTCTTGAAGGCATTGTTAACAGAGACTGTGCCCAAATCTCTCAAGAAAGAGGGGGCAGGTTTGAATCTGATGTATTTTTGTTGCTATTTGAAAAACCTTTTGTATTGTGGGGGTGAGCTTGTAAACAGCTCAGGTGAAGGGTGCTCTGCACTGCCTGTGAAAGGGATTGGGTGAAAAGCAGCTCCTCTTTGTGCCCATGGAAATCTGGGGGACTCTGGAGGCTGTGCTGGGGTAAACTCAGATTTATGGAACTGAGATTAGCCTGCCAGCCCCGCTCTGCTGCTCACCCTAATCTGGGGGACTCTGGAGGTTGTGCTGGAGTAAACTCAGATTTATGGAAACTAAGATTAGCCTGCCAGCCCTGCTCTGCTGCTCACCACAGCACAGGGGTTTGTTGTGTGTAAGGAGGAGCTGGGTTCCAGTCTCAGGGTGACTCTGGAGGCTGTGCTGGAGTAAACTCAGATTTATGGAACTGAGATTAGCCTATCAACCCTGCTCTGCTGCTCACCCCAATCTGGGTGACTCTGGAGGCTGTTCTGGAGTAAACTCAGATTTATGGAACTGAGATTAGCCTATCAACCATGCTCTGCAGCTCACCCCAATCTGGGGGACTCTGGAAGCTGTACTGGGGTAAACTCAGATTTATGGAACTGAGATTAGCCTGCCAGCCCTGCTCTGCTGCTCACCACAGCACAGAGGTTTGTTGTGTGTGAGGAGCTGGGTTCCAGTCTCAGGGTGACTCTGGAGGCTGTGCTGGAGTAAGCTCAGATTTATGGAAAGTGAGATTAGCCTGCCAGCCCTGCTCTGCTGCTCACCATAGCACAGGGGTTTGTTCTGTGTGAGGAGCT
>CM019903.1:114092657-114135043 GCA_009764595.1 Geothlypis trichas | reverse complement strand
CCTGGCACACAGCCTGGCCATCATGACGGACGCAGCCCACCTGCTGACGGACGTGGGCAGCATGTCCGTCAGCCTCTTCTCGCTCTGGGTCTCCAGCCGCCCGCCCACTAAGACCATGACCTTTGGCTGGCACCGCTCAGGTGAGCTGAGGGGCGCGGCCAGGCGGGCTCCGGGGCCCCCACGGCCGGGTTGGTGCTGATGGGTGTCACCCCGCAGAGACGCTGGGTGCGCTGGCCTCTGTCCTCTCTATCTGGGTGGTGACCGCGGCCCTGGTCTACCTGGCGGCCGCCCGCATCATCAGCAACGACTACGAGATCGAGGCGCGAGCCATGCTGGCCACATCCGCCTGCGCCGTTGGGGTCAATCTGGTGTACGTCCCACGTGTGCACCCGCAGTCCCCATCAGCCTGAGTCCTGCCCCCCTGTGCCCCTGGAACCCCAACTGTGCCTCCAAGGTCACTTTGTGTCCCCATGCACCAGCCTTGTGCCCCCAGGCGCTGCCACCCCCACTTCCCTGTCCCCCACATGTTCAGGGCTTCCAGTCCACGTGCCCACATCCCCATTCCTCACTCTCCCTGGTCCCCCAAGCAGCGCCTCCCAAGCCCTGTCACGAGCCCCAGGCCCAAACCCCTGCCCTGTTCCTGCACACCTTCCAGCCCTGCTGCAGCTCCAGTCCCACTGCTCCCACTGTCCCCAGCCCCAGTTGTGACTGCCTGTGCCCCCTTTGCCCAAGCAGGGCCCCCACACCTGCCCTGTCAGCGTGGCACTGAGCTAGCCTGCTCCTTCCAGCATGGCCTACATCCTGCACCAGTCCCCTGCTGGCCACGGCCACGGCCCAGGGGCCTACGAGCAGCTGGAGAGCTCTGTGTCCTGCCAGCCCAGCGCCCTGCCCGGCAGCACCAGCGTGCGGGCGGCCTTCGTGCACGTGGTGGGTGACCTGCTGCAGAGCGTCAGCGTCCTCGTGGCTGCCACCATCATCTACTTCAAGGTGCCCAGGCTGGGCCGCCCCAGCGCTGCCATGGGAGCAGCTCTCCCGGTGCCACGCAGGGTGCCACGTGGGCTCTGCCCCCAGCCTCACAGAGACCCCCTCTCTGCAGCCCCAGTGCAAGATTGCAGACCCCATCAGCACCCTCTTCTTCTCCATCTTCGTCCTTGGCTCCACCATCACCATCCTCAGAGACGTCTTCACGGTCCTCATGGAAGGTGAGCAGCGGGTGAGGGGAGTGTGAGACCCAGGCACAGGGTGGGCACAGGAGCTCCTGGAGCTCCATCTGCTGCAGCCCTTTGCCATGAGGCAGCTCCCCTCCCCTGTGCCTCCCCTGCCCCACCCGGACCCCCCAGCTCCTCCTCTCCAGCGCAGCCAGGCGCATTGGCCCCAAGGTGGGGCCTGTCTCAGCCCAAAGCCACCATGCCCAGCTCAGCTGCCCTGGAGGAGCCCCCAGCCTGGGCCAGGTGGGTGCCGTGCCTGGGGGCCGTGTCTGTGACCAGGGGTGCTGGCAGGGGCTCCACGGGGGCTGCGGTTCGACGCGGTGAAGGAGGCGCTGCTGGGGGCCCGCGGCGTGCGGGGTGTCCACGACCTGCACCTGTGGGCGCTGACGCCGAGCCAGGCCGCCGTGGCCGTGCACGTGGCCGTGGGTGAGTGACCTGCACGGGGCACGGCCGGGGTCCCGCGGGCCGTGCCTGGAACGAGCCCCTGCCCTGCTGCCCCCAGACGCCGGCGCTGACACGGAGACGGTGCTGCAGGAGGTCACGGCCCGGCTCCAGAGCAGGTTTGGCTTTGCCTCGTGCACGGTGCAGGTGGAGCAGCACCAGGAGGAGTCGGCAGGCTGTCCCCACTGCCAGGACCCTCAGACCTGAGACCCCCACCTGCTGCTACGTTGGGCCAGATGTGGCCCTGGCCCCAGCTCCTTGTGCTAGAGCAGGGCAGTGCTTGAGATCCCATCTCCCCTCTACCCACCCCTCTGCTGTGGAGCCCTGGGGTGGGACAGTGACTTCAGTGTGGGGTCCTGGGGGGACGGACACACGGCCTGGCCTGGGACACAGGGGCTCCCTGGAATCCTCCACTCCTGCTGTGCCACAGCTCCTGAGGAGGTGGAATCCTGCCCCAGCAGCCGGTCCCCAGGGAGCCTGTCTGTCCTGGCAGGAAGGGACATCCCCCATGGGGGACCTCAGACCTGGCCTTGGCCCCAGCCCCCCATGCTGCTGCCTGGGCTCCATCTGAACCCTCCCGTGCCTGGCCCTGACCCATTCCCTCCGCTGAGTCGTGCCTGTGCCCCTGGTGTCCATCTGTCCATCTGTGCCAGCAGCGGTGCCAGCGCTGCCAATAAATGTGTTGGAGCAGCAGCAGCAGCAGCAGTGCAGCAGACACAGGGGCATGGGGAGGGAAATGCTGGAGTTGGGGCCGGGCCCCTACAGCCACAGCGGCCAGCCACACCTGCCCTGGTGCCAGTACCACCACAGCCATACAAAACCAACCACGTTTATTCTGCACGGCTGAACATCAGCTCAATGTGAGCGACTCCACGGCTCCCGGCCCCTCCCCGCCCTCGGGCACTCACTGGGGATGGAGGCGGGCACAAGCACAGCCCCACGCTGGTGGAGCCCGGGGGCTTCCACAGGGTCACACCCACAGCTCAGCCACGTCCCACCAGCCCTGCCCAGCTCAGACCAAACGGTGCAGACAGACCCTTCCGGGCCCAGAGCATGAGGACGAGCGTCCAGAGCATCCCAGGGCACGGCTGGGAGCAGCTGTCCCCTGCAGCAGCCATCCATCAGGAAAGCAGCACCGAGGGCCCACAGCCCCGTGCCAGCACAGCTGGCCCAGCCCTGAGCCCTGCCCAGGGTGAGCACATGGCAGCAGCGCGAGGCACTGGCACCCTACTCCCCTGGCAGCAGAGAGGGCTCAGGGGGGCCAGGGCTGCTGGCCGTGTCCCCATAGAGGACGCTGAAGCGGGCCTGGCACTCCGGGAGCAGCTGGCGGCCCACGGAGGCCAGCCCTGCCAGGCAGTGTGCCCGCACGATGCCCGCCTGCCCGCCCGACACCAGCCAGCCCTGCGAGTCCAGGTTGGGGCTGAAGCGCACCTGTGGGAGAGAGGAGCCCCTAAGGCACAGGGCTGGTGCTGGCACACGGCCCCGGAGCACAGCACAGCCCCGAGCGCAGGGCGGGCTCACCCTGTCCCTCCCACCTTGTGCAGGGCCTCCAGCTGCAGGCGGTCCAGGCTCAGCTCTGCCCTCAGCTCCTGCACGTGCATGCGCCGCACGGGCTCCCCGGCCAGGCAGGTTCTGGAAGCTGCGCTGCAGAGGGGGCACCACCGTGGGCTGCGGGCCCGGGCAGGAGCAGGGCATGCAGCGTGACCCCAGCCCTGCCCAGCAGCATCTCCCCACCCTGCCACCCCCCTGCCCCGCCACAGCCCCCCATTCCTGCTCGGGGTCAGAGCCTGCCACCCCCCTGCCCAGCCACAGCCCCTCATTCCTGCTCGGGGTCAGACCCAGCCACCCCCTGCCCAGCCACAGCCCCCCAGCCCTGCTCAGGGTCAGACCCAGCCACAGCCCCCAGCCTTGCTCAGGGTCAGAGCCTGGCTGTCCCAGCTCCCGTACCAGGTCGGTGTCCTGGAAGCACAGGTAGCTCCTGGCTGCCATCTCGCTGTAGCGATGCGTCCTGGGCAGGGCCTGCTCGCTGCCCCGGGGCCCGTCGGGGCTGCACGGCAGCAGCTCAGCTTTGTACACGGGCTGTGGGGGACAGGTGGCTCAGGGCAGGGCGGGCGCAGGTCCTGCTGCCCCTCTGCAGACAGGCAGCGCTGGGATGGGGCCCAGGACATTTCTCCTGTGTCCCCTGCCCCTGCTGGGCCCCAGGAGCGACGGTCCCTTACAAATCTGCGGTCCGAGGAGCGCTTGATGTTGAGGGGGTTGACGGCCAGGTCCGGCAGCACGGCTGCCACCAGCTCGCCGGTGATGTCACCTGCAGCCACCGTGTTCAACCAGTCCGAGCCAGAGATGCTCTGCAGGGACAGAGGGCTGGAGGGCACGGGGCTCCCACCACAAGCCCTGGGCCCCAGCTGGCCCTGTCCTGGCCCCTGGGACAGAGGGGCCCTGCCCTGGCCCTTACCCACACGGTGCCCTTGCGAGGGGCCACAAAATAGGCCTTGAAGCCCAGGTAGCCGGCGTCGATGTAGTGGATCCCACAGAGCCCGTACCTGTGGGGAAGGCGCAGAATGAGGCCCGGGGTGCCTGACTCTGTTGTCACCAGGGACGTGAGAGCCAGGCACAGCCACCTTCCCACAGAACCGGCCCGGGGTGAGGGGGCTGCTCCTGCTCCAGCAGCATGGCATAAGCACAGGCAGGCAGCCCCAGAGGCCAGGGACTCACTGAGCTCCCACAGCCCTTTAGCAGCACACCCATGCCCTGGCCCACCCTGCCCCTGCCTCAGGGTGGCACGGCAGAGGGGATGCCACGCTTTGCTGCCACGGTGTGACCCAAACAGGCAGAGCCTGCCCTGCCGTGGCACAGCCGCACAGTCCCAGGGAGGGGGAAGCCAGAGGGGCCCCAGGGAAGCTGGAGCAGCCCTGGCAGCACTCACGGGGCGTAGCAGTTGTCCTGGGCCACGGTGATGCCGTTGTAGGGCAGCAGCCAGGCCACCTCGGTGCTCAGGAAGCGCTTGATGCTGTTGATGGGCTCGTAGGGCCGCCGCAGGTCCCAGAACTTGATCTTGCGGTCGCTGCCCACCGTCACCAGGAAGTTGCTGAGAAGCAGCAGCAGAAGGGCAGCACTGAGGGCCTGGCACGGAGCCGTGCCCTGGCCCAGCACAGGGTCCCCAGCCCTGCAGTGGCTCCACTGCCCTCACCCTGGGAAGCCCAGGCCAACCCCTCTGGTGCTGAAGAGACCCACTGGCACCACGGCCCCTCAAGCCCTTCTTGACCAAAGAGCTGCTGCTGCAGGAGCAAGCTCCTCTCCTGGCAGCACCTGTGGCTGCTCCTGCCCTCACCTGTCAGCCTTGCACCACTCAATGCTCCGCACTGCCTGGTCGTGGGCCAGGAAGCACCGGAAAGGGTAGAGCTTGAGGGAGGCGTCCGGCTGGTGCACGCACTGCAGCAGGGATTTGGTGAGCAGGTTCCACACTGCCACGGTGCCTGGGGAGAGACTCGTGTCCATGGGGCACTGCCAGGGGCATGGGGAGACCAGCAGCAGCACAGGCAGGGCTGTGGCAGCTGCAGAGCTAGGGCTGGGGCAGGGCCACAGGGGCCAGGCTGGAGCTGGGGCTCCAGGCAGAGCATGGCAGCAGGTCCTGGCAACACAGCACAGAGCTGTGGATCGCTGCAAGCCCAGCAGAAAATTCCACCCAGGCAAGTTCAACAGATGTGGACAGAGCCACAGACAGGGATGACCAGTGACCAGCCTGGAGCTGTGTCACAATGACAACAGCCAGCCCAGAGAAGCCTCCCCCTGACCAGAGCTGGTTCCAGCACCAGCTGAGGCTCCAGTGCCTCTGCCAGGCCAAGGGCTGCTCCCCAGGTGCTGCTGCAGGGCACAGAAAGAGACTCACCGTCATAAAACCCTGCTGCCAGGTGATGGTGGGGCTTGGAGGGCATCCAGGAGAGACTGAAGCACTGCCCACACTCAGGTGCATGACCTGCCTGGACGGAGCCCACCTGAAGCGTGGCCATGCACTGCACCTGGGGGCCAAGCAGAGCCCTGGGTCACAGCCCTGCACGGTGCCAGCCGTGCCCCAAGGCCTGGGGTGGGCATGGCACTGCTGTGCCCCTCCAACACTCTGCAGGTGCCTCAGCTGCCCAGGCTGTGCCACCTGGGGAACCCAACAGGGATCACCACGGCAGAACACTGACCTTGCAGATCAGGTGCTTGTGGAGGGACCCATCTAGAAGAGAGCAGAAGGGGGTCAGGGAGGCCTTGGCTGTCCTGGGAACTCCCTGCCTGGAGCCTGGATGGCAGCTCCTCACGGCCCTGGCCGGGGCTCCCCGTCCCTGCCCTGCCATTCCCCAGAGCAGTGACCCAGCACAGCAGGAGCTGAGGCACAGGGAGGAGCAAACTGCTGGCACAGGACCCCCAGGAGCCAGGCCTGCCTCTGTGCTGGAGACAGCAGCCCCTGAAACACTCTGCAGGCAGAGATGGTGGGCTCCTGCCCCACCATGGCCAGCACTGAGGTGACACGGTGACACACAGGGACCAGGCCTGACTCTGAGCACTGCAGGGAGCAGCTGGGCAGGGTGTCTGCTCCATGGCTGACAGGACTGAAGCAGCCAGGCAGCACTCCAGGGCAGGGCAGGCTGCAGAGACCCTACACCCAACAGCTCAGGGCAGGATCCCCACAGGAGCACCATGCACCAGCTCTGTCTACCAGAGAATCCTCCCCCCAGCAAGAGGGGAGCTCTGGGGACTCATCCCACATCCCTGTCCCTGACCCCCAGTGTGGGGCTGTCCCCCAGCACAGTCACAGGCACGTCACAGCCTGCAGCCTGGCAGCCACGGGGGCACACATGGAGGAGCTGTGCACCCTCCTGGGCACGGCTGTGGCAGCCAGGATGCAACACCAGCCCAGCTCTGCCAGGCAGGAACACAGGCATGGGGGTCCCAGTGCCCCAGGGACAGCACAGGGATGGGGGGCCCAGTGCCCCAGGGACAGCCAGCACAGTGTGGAAGCCCCCAGCAGGGCCTGTCAGCACAGCCTGGCGCTGCTGCTGTGGCTGGAGAGCAGCTCCAGCCCAGCCCTGAGCACAAGGACCGTGTGTGCAGCCGCAGCCAGGGATGGGGGGGCCCTCACCATGTGCCCTGGGGGCTGCGGCAGCGCGGGCACGGGGGGCACAGGGAGCCATTCCCCACTGCCAGCACGGGGGGGCACAGGGAGCCATTCCCCAGTGCCAGCACGGGGGGGCACAGGGAGCCATTCCCCAGTGCAGAGTGCTGTGTGCTGGTCACGGCTCAGTGCCCACCGCCAGCACGCGCCAGCCATCAATCCCGCTCAGCCCAGCACAGTCATTACAGGCACCATTAGCCTGAGCTGCTCCAGCCCTCCCTCTCCTGTGCTCGCACACGGAGCAGGCTGCAGGGAGCAGCTCTGGCAGCAGGGAGATGGCAATGGCTGGGCACACGCTCTGTGGCTGACAGTGATGCTGCTGAGAGCCCCCTCCCAGTGCCCAGCTCTGAGCTGCACCCCGGCCAGGCTGTGCAGTGCCCCCGAGACAGAGCCAGAGCAGCACTCGGCACGTGGCTCCTCTGCCACGGGCTGCGGGTAAGGCTGGAGCCCTTCTCCCCTGGAGTGCCACACTGGAATCGTGCACGCTGCTGGAAGTGAGCTTTGGCACTGGGGCTTGGATCTCTGGGCACAAGGGTACTCAAAGCACACCCCCAGCACCAAAACGCAGCCTGGGACCCCGCACTATCCCTGTGGCAGGTGCCAGGCTGGGGGCAGCAGGGTCCCAGTCCCGGGGATCAGGTGGGCCCATTCCCCACCATGCAGCGCCCAGGCTGGGCACAGCCGGCTCCTGTGGACAGAGTGCCCAGCCCGGGGCTGGCAGTCCCACCCTGGCACGGGTGGAGCAGGGCCGGGACTGCCCTGCTCGGTGCTGTGGCTCTTCCTACCTTTTACCTGGGCTGCCTTGGCGCGGCGCAGGGCCTCGGGGTGCGGCAGGGCGTACACCCCCACCCTGCCGTCCGAGAAGGCGGCGGCCAGCAGCCCCAGCCGGCTCATCTCTGGGTGCTGGGGATGGACACACGGCTCAGACACGGAGGGGGCACCTCCCAGGACCCCCGGGGAGCCAGGGGCAGCCCCTGGGCAGCACTCACCGTGCGGGCTGCAGTGGGCGGCTCCCAGGCACCGCTGGGGCAGAACTTCATGTCCCACACGCAGCCATGGTCAGCAGCGATGGCATAGGCCAGCCTGGCCTTGCTGGGACAGCTGTGGGCGTGAGTTTGGCCATGAGGAACCTGGCAGCTGGTGTCCAGCAGCCCCAATCCACTCCAGGGTGCACCACCAGCAGGGCTGGCCAGCAGCACAGCCTCCTCGGGGCTCGGGCTGGGGGCTCTGCAGAGGACAAGCCTCACCACCCACGCAGCCACGCAGGGACACAAGATCCAGGCAGGGCCCAGCCACTCACCCCTGCTCCATCTGCAGCATGCCCAGCTCCCAGAGCTGCAGGAGGGCAGGGCCTGAGTGAAGCCCAGCCACGCTGTGGGTCTCCTCCATGCTCCTGTGGCAGGACACGGCCACGAACTGCGCGGCTGCCGAGCCCTCCGGGGTCGGGCACCACGCCAGGGCCCACACCGGGCCGCCCACGAAGAACGAGACATCCCAGCGCTCCGGGTGGGGCTGCAGAGAGCTGAACCTGGGCACAGGGTGAGGGATGCACAGAGCTGAACATGGGCACAGGGGTGAGGGATGCTGAGAGCTGAACCTGGGCACAGGGGGGAGGGATGCACAGAGCTGAACCTGGGCACAGTGGTGAGGGATGCACAGAGCTGAACCTGGGCACAGGGGTGAGGGATGCTGAGAGCTGGGACAGGGGGCACAGGGGTGAGGGATGCAGAGAGCTGAACCTGGGCACAGGGGTGAGGGATGCACAGAGCTGAACCTGGGCACAGGGTGAGGGATGCTGAGAGCTGAACTGGGGCACAGGGTGAGGGATGCTGAGAGCTGAACCTGGGCACAGTGGTGAGGGATGCACAGAGCTGAACCTGGGCACAGGGTGAGGGATGCTGAGAGCTGAACCTGGGCACAGGGGTGAGGGATGCACAGAGCTGAACCTGGGCACAGGGTGAGGGATGCTGAGAGCTGAACCTGGGCACAGGGGTGAGGGATGCACAGAGCTGAACCTGGGCACAGGGTGAGAGATGCTGAGAGCTGAACCTGGGCACAGGGTGAGGGATGCTGAGAGCTGAACCTGGGCACAGGGGTGAGGGATGCACAGAGCTGAACCTGGGCACAGGGTGAGAGATGCTGAGAGCTGAACCTGGGCACAGGGGTGAGGGATGCACAGAGCTGAACCTGGGCACAGGGGTGAGGGATGCACAGAGCTGGGACAGGGGGCACAGGGGTGAGGGATGCAGAGAGCTGAACCTGGGCACAGGGGTGAGGGATGCTGAGAGCTGGGACAGGGGGCACAGGGGTGAGGGATGCACAGAGCTGAACCTGGGCACAGGGGTGAGGGATGCACAGAGCTGAACCTGGGCACAGGGTGAGGGATGCTGAGAGCTGGACCTGGGGCACAGGGGTGAGGGATGCAGAGAGCTGAACCTGGGGCACAGGGGTGAGGGATGCAGAGAGCTGAACCTGGGCACAGGGGTGAGGGATGCACAGAGCTGAACCTGGGCACAGGGGTGAGGGATGCACAGAGCTGAACCTGGGCACAGGGTGAGGGATGCACAGAGCTGAACCTGGGGCACAGGGGTGAGGGATGCTGAGAGCTGAACCTGGGCACAGGGTGAGGGATGCTGAGAGCTGAACTGGGGCACAGGGTGAGGGATGCACAGAGCTGAACCTGGGGACAGGGGTGAGGGATGCACAGAGCTGAACTGGGGCACAGGGGTGAGGGATGCACAGAGCTGAACTGGGGCACAGGGTGAGGGATGCTGAGAGCTGAACCTGGGGACAGGGGTGAGGGATGCACAGAGCTGAACCTGGGGCACAGGGGTGAGGGATGCTGAGAGCTGGGACAGGGGGCACAGGGGTGAGGGATACTGAGAGCTGGGACAGGGCTGATGGCACCCAGGGCACAGAACGGGCTGGCTGCCCAACCCATGGGGGCAGTCCTGGGGTAACCCCTAGTCCAGACAGGCCTGGGGATACCTGACCTGCCATGCCAGGCAGGGGACAGCCTGACAGGCCACAAACAGCCTGCTGGTCTGGGGACACCCTGCCAGCCACCATCCCTCTGGGCCTGGGACACCCCATCACACACCTGTTCAGCCTGTACAAGGCACCATCGTCCTCGATGCCCTCGCGCTGGATGGAGAACAGGGGAGACTTCTCCTCCGTGGGCAGGTACGGGGCAGCCTCGCTGTGCAGGCACAAGGGAGAGCAGCTCTGCCACCCCTGCCAGGCACCCAGCACAGCCCCGTGCCCAGCACCATGCCAGCCCCAAACAGCCCCGCTGCCGGCTGTGTTCCTCCACAGCCAAACCCAAGAGACCCCCAGAGCCCACAGCAGACCCACAGAGGGGTGTGGGAGCACAGGCCCCCCATCCCCTCGCTCACCCCTTCGGCCCTGCTCCCTCCCTGCTGCCCGGGTACCTGTCAGACAGACACGTCCACCCGTGTGCCACTGGGATCCAGTCGGGGAACTCCCACTGCGAGTGCTTCTGCTCCCGCCTGCAGGGCACGGCAGAGCTCAGCCACGGCCCTGCCCGGGCACGAGGAGCCCCCTCCTCACAGCCCTGCCCGGGCACGGCAGAGCTCAGCCACGGCCCTGCCCGGGCACGAGCAGTGCCCTCCACCTCCTCACAGCCCTGCCCGGGCACGAGCAGTGCCCTCCTCACAGCCCTGCCCGGGCACGAGCAGCGCCCTCCTCACAGCCCTGCCCGGGCACGAGCAGTGCCCTCCTCACAGCCCTGCCCGGGCACGGCAGAGCTCAGCCATGGCCCTGCCCAGGCACGAGCAGCGCCCTCCTCACAGCCCTGCCCGGGCACGAGCAGTGCCCTCCTCACAGCCCTGCCTGCCATGTCCAGCACCCTCCCCACAGCCCTGCCCGGGCACGAGCAGCACCCCAACCTGCATGCCGTGGCACAGCCTCCCCTTGCCCAGCACAGCCCCTGCCCTTGGCACCCTCCCACCCCAGCAGAATGGGGACATTCCCAAGGCATGTGCTCCTTCAGCCTCGTGCCCGGGCCAGCGGTGGCACCAGGACACAGTCACTGCTCCCTGCAGCCCCCCTGAGCCTCGAGCACCCCGAGTTCCCACTCACAGGCTGCAGGTAAGGCTGGAGCTCTTCTCCACTGGGGCCATGATGGAGTTGTGGAAGCCATTGGGGGCGAGGCCTCGGCACTGGGGCTTGGATCTCTGGGGACAAGAGCAGACTCAGAGCAGGCCCTGGGGGACCACCTGTCCCAGAGGGAACCACCACGGCCCCCGAGAACAGAGCCCTCCCCTGCCACACCGGGCTGCAGACACACAGGAGCCCTCAGGAGCTGCCTGCACCTCCCCTGCTCCAGCAGGACTGCTGGCCCTGCTCCCACCACCCGGGGCTGCCACTGGCCCTGTGCCCCCCATGTGCCACCCTGTCCCTGGCAGCAGGGCCCCTGTGGGACAGCAGGGCCATTGGAGCTGTGGGTACATGGACACACAGGGACTCTGTGGGACAGCACGGCCATTGGAGCTGTGGCTGCAGGGACACAAACAGGGCCCCTGTGGGACAGCAGGGCCATTGGAGCTGTGGCTGCAGGGACACACAGGGACTCTGTGGGACAGCAGGGCCATCAGAGCTGTGGCTGCAGGGACACACAGGAACCCAGGCAGAGCCCCAGCCCTGCCCTCACCCCCGTGGCCGCCGTCCTCCCGCCGTGCCCTCGGGGTGTCTCCAGCTCTGGCTCTGACGCCTCGCTGTTCAGCGTGTCGCTGCCCTCCTCCTCCTCCTCCTCCGCCTGCAGCACCTCCTGCGAGGGCACGAAGTCAGCGTCCCGGGCGGGGTCGTCGCTGTCCGTGTCCGTCCTCCCTCCTCCTCCTCCTGCGGCGCTTGCTGGGGCCGCGCTCGGGCTCCTCCGCGGCGGGGGCGGGGGGCTGGCACGCCGGCATCAGCTCCTCGGCCAGCTCCTGCAGGTACAGCAGGGCCCTGCAAGGCCAGGGCAGCGCCCGCAGGTGAGCACAGCCCGGCACGGCTGCGCCGGCCCTGCCTCCCTCCCTCCCCCGGCCGTGCTGGGGCAATGAGCTGAGCCTGAGCACCGGCCTCCCCCACCCTGAGCTCCCTGCAGCTCGCCCTGCTACCAACAATTCCTCCTGCTCTGTCAGGAAGCAAGGAAATTCCTCCTGCCACAGCAGCTGCTGCGCCCTGCCAGGGGCTCCCGGATCCAAACACATTCCCTAAAGTGGGAAAGGATTGGTCTGTGAGGAATCAGTACATCCCACCAGCGGGGGACAAAGTCCCACAGGGCAGACACTGAGACCCTCTGGGGACACAGATTCCATCCAAGAATCATGAAATCAGGGAATGGTTTGGGGTGGGAGACATCCTAAAGCTCATCCAGTTCCACCCCCTGCCATGGGCCGGGACACCTTCCACGAGCCCAGGCTGCTCCAGGTCCTGTCCAACCTGGCCTTGAATGCTTCCAGGGATGGGGCAGCCACAGCTTCTCCGGACAGCCCATGCCGGGGCCTGCCCACTCCCAAAGGGAGGGATTCATTCCCAAAATCCCACCTAACCCTCACAGTGGGAAGCCATTCCCTGTCTTCTGTCCCTACAGCCCTTGTCCAAAGGCATCTCCAACTTTTCTGTCCCCCTTTAAGAGCCTCTGAGGTCTCCCTGGAGCCTTTTCTTATCCAGCCTGAACTCTCCCCGCTCTCTCACGCGTCCCTAGAGCACAGGTACCCCCGGGCCACCCCCACTTACACTTTGGCCGCCCTCCTCTTGGGCCGCCCGCCCCGCGGGCTCTCGGGGCCGTTCCCGTCCTCGCCGCTGCCCAGCGCCTTCTCCGCCCGGAGGGGCTCCGGTGCCCGGGACAGCTCCAGCAGCAGCACCTCGGCCTTGCCCTTCCTGCCGCGCCGCCCGCCAGCCCGCGGCGCCGCCAATGCCCCGTTGGCGGAGCTCTCGCCGCGTCCCTCCGCGGCGCCGTCGGCACCGGCTCGGGGCCGCCCCGGTTTCCTCGGGGATTTGGCGGCTGCTGCTCCATCCTCACCGTCCAGAGCTCCCGCCGGCAGCTCCTCCCCTGCCCCAAAACACCGCGGTTAGCGCCAGCACGCAGCAAGGCCCCTCGGCACGACTCGGTGTCCCGCAGCACCGGGCACGGCGGCACCCCCTCGTACCCCGGGGAGCGTTCCCGCCTCGCTCCGCCCGCCCCCGGTACATACGGAGCGCTCTCTGTTCACCCTCCCGCTCCCCACTACGGCTCCGGCTTCGTCCGGCAGAACCCGATCGTCGTCCTGGCCGCTCCCGGCCGCTCCGTTCCCGGCACGGCGGCCCGCGGGCGGCGCTTGACGCCATCGGGGGCTCCCAGAGCCGCCGCCCGGTGCGGGCCGCGCCGCCAGCACCGAACCGGAACCAGGGACGCCGAATTGATGACGTCAAAAGGACGCGACGAATGTGGGGGTGGGCCAAGCCATTAACCGACCCTTACGGGGCGTGTCCATGCAGATTCAGCCTCGCCGCGCGGCATGCCGGGCCCGATCCCGCGCCAATCCCGCACTGTCCTGGCGCATCCGCGGGCTTGGCGCGGACCGGGCCGTGCCGAGCCGTGCGGGCCGGGCCTCAGCGCGGCAGAGCCGGCGGGAGCGGGGCCGGGCCGGGCCGGGCGTGTGCTGGGCGGGCTTTGGGCGGGCGGGGCAGGCGGGCGCTGAGGCAGTTCGAGCATACTTACCTGGCAGGGGAGACACCATGATCAGGCAGGTGGTTTTCCCAGGGCGAGGCTCATCCCTTGCACTCCGGGTGTGCTGACCCCTGCGATTTCCCCAAATGCGGGAAACTCGACTGCATAATTTGTGGTAGTTGGGGGACTGCGTTCGCGCTCTCCCCTGATAATCCTTGGTTAAAAACAGATTTAATTGACTGCGGTCTACCAGTGTCGCCCTGATGCCGCTCTTCAGGCATTAGGGCGTCTGACCTATTCCTTGTTCCTGGTCAAGCGGCCCGTTCTGGCCGAGCTGTCCCTGCACCGACGCAGCCGTGCTCGCTGGTGCCGCAGGTTGGAGCGCCTGGCACCGAATGGGGACAGAGCAAAGATGTCGCTGCAACGGCCTGTTGAATTATGATTCTAAAAATTTCAGATTCTAGCTGAGTGTTAGAATAAATTAATATTGAAGTTAGATACACCAACTATGGTTAATGATTATTAGATGCTTAAACTAAAGCTAATTGTTATATTATGAGCTCACTTGTAGAAGGAAGTGGAACAAGCAAACCATTATAGGAACATACTGAAACCAATGTTTCAGAACAACGCCCAGCACCCAGACTCTGCCAATCCATCATGAAGCAGGGGGCCTTGGATCGTGCCAGAGGGTCGCAGAGACCCGATGAAGACCTTCCTGACTTCTTCGCTGTGACCACTGACCCAATTCAAGAGAAGAATTGTGCACACATGAAGGACTAATAACGTATTTTAATACAGAGCGGGGATGGGAGATGCTGGGGTTGTGCATATGTACTATTTTGGGAAATAAATCAAAGGCAAAAATTCTTGTGCGGCGCGGTCACGCATTTCGGGAATGATCCCCGAGCCACCCACTGGCGTAACAAACACACCACTTTCTAACTTTAACTAGCAAGAGGGTCTTTGTCCGCAATTTTCGGTTTTAACGATTCACTATGGAACCGTGGATGCAGCCGCTGAGAGGTCCGGGACCCTCGAGAAGTCTCGGAGGGCAGAGAGCCTCGGGGACAGCCGGGGATGCAGGAGCAGCCTCTCCGAACGGCCGGGGGACACACTGCCCGCAGGAACCGGCCGACGGATCCCTCAAAGGAAGCTCGGGGCGGCCGCCTCGGGGACGGGATGACCCCGGGCCGTCCCCGCAGGGTCTGCGGGAGCGGGGAAGACCGCGGGGAAAGGGGCGAGGTGCCGGTCCCGCCCAGTGATGGGCACTGCCGGGGGACATCCGGCCGAGTCCGGGTCTGCTCATGCAGCGACAGACACAGGGCAGCGACGTGCTGCCTGTGGGAGGGCCGAGATCGAAGGCGCCGAGGACGGCGCAGATGGCGCTGAACGTGCGGGGACGCACGCGAATCTAAACTACGGGATAGATGAGCTGAGCGAGCACACGACGGGATGGTGAGCAGTCCTGGTAACTCAATTTCAAATCATGCCTCGTCAGTTTTAATCTGTTTTTAACCAAGTCTACCAGGGGAGAGCGCGAACGCAGTCCCCCACTACCACAAATTATGCAGTCGAGTTTCCCGCATTTGGGGAAATCGCAGGGGTCAGCACACCCGGAGTGCAAGGGATGAGCCTCGCCCTGGGAAAACCACCTGCCTGATCATGGTGTCTCCCCTGCCAGGTAAGTATGCCCGACCCAACCCACCGCCCGCCTGCCCCGCCCGCCCAAAGCCCGCCCAGCACACGCCCGGCCCGGCCCGGCCCCGCTCCCGCCCGGCTCTGCCGCGCGGAGGCCCGGCCCGCACGGCTCGGCACGGCCCGGCCCGCGCCAAGCCCGCGGACGCGCCAGGACAGCGCGGGATTGGCGCGGGATCGGGCCCGGCATGCCGCGCGGCGAGGCTGAATCTGCATGGACACGCCCACAACTCCCAACTGCACGGCACCGTCCCCTGTCCCGCGGTGATTTGCATGGCCACGCCCCTTCCACAAACCCCGCCTCGTGTCTCGCTCTCGTGTTGGCGCCCCCTGGCGGCGCGGCGGAGCGACCCCAGCCCGGCCCGGGCGCGTCCCGATCCTCCCAATGGAACCGGACCCGGAACGCAACCGGACCCCGAACGGAACCGGACCCCGAACGGAACCGGACCCGGAACGGAACCGGACCCGGAACGGAGGCGAATCCAGAACGGAGCCGGATCCCGATCGGAACCGGGTCCCGAATGGATCCCGATCCCGAACGGAGCCGGATCCCGAACAGAACCAGATTCCAAAAGGATCCAGAGCCCGTACAGATCCAGACCCTAAACGGAACAGGATCCCGAACGGAACCAGACCCCAAACAGAACCAGATCACGATCAGATCCCAAACGGAACCAGACCCCGGACATCTCCCGATCCAGAACAGAACCAGTCCCCAGCCAGACCCAGACCCGGCACGGGGAGCAGGCGCGGCGCTGTCTCACACGGGGCTGCTCCCGCTCCGTGCAGCTCTGGGATGGGGGCTCCGGGAAGGACACGGGGGGCGCAGAGGGTGGGGATTGCCCAGGGGGTGCCCAAGACACGGGAGGGAGAGCCTGGGAAGGAGAAGAGACACAAGGAATGGCCAAATCTGTGTCGGGGACAGAAATGCCCAAACCTGTGCCAGGGTAGAAATAACCAAATCTGTGTCGGGGACAGCAATGCCCCAATCTGTGCCAGGGACAGAAATGACGAAATCTGTGCCAGGGACAGAAATGCCCCAATCTGTGCCATGGACAGAAATGCCCCAATCTGTGCCAGGGCGGTGCAGGGGCAGAGGGCGAGGCCTGAGCAGGGACAGCGCCTGAGCTGGGGTTGACACCTCCCCAAAATGTCGCTGTGGGGGCTGCAGGCAGGACGGGCTGAGCACGGACACGAGGGAAAAGCAGAAGAGGAAGAAGCTGGGCTGGGCTGAAGGGGACCGCAGGCATCTCCTGTCTCCCTGAATCCTTTGGGTGCACTCGAGCCGGGAATGGAGCTGTGGATTTTCTGTGGACACTGGAATGTCCTGTTCTGTCCTTACTGGCTGGGAGGGACCTTGGAGTAAAAGGTTGGTGCTGTTGCTGCAGCAGGAGGAAATCCTCAGGGCAGGAAATCCCTCAGGGCAGGAAATCCTCAGGGCAGGAAATCCTCAGGGCAGGAAATCCCTCGGACATCCCTTGGAATCCAGGACTGGGATCGCAGAATGACCCCATCGCTTTCTCCACATGCCCGAGTGCCCTTTGCCACTGCTGGGGCTGGGTTTGCTGTGCAAGGGAAATGCACAATTAACTTTTCCAAAGTAAATGCACAGTTAACTTTCCCAAAGGACTCTGGGCAGTTTGCACATTCCCCTGGAAAAGGCACGGAAAGTGCAGCTCTGCCCATTCACCCAGCAAAGTTTCAGGGTTTCTCTCTGAGCTGGGCCTTAGGAGCTCTCAGAGAACTTCTCACACTTGAGATAGTTTAGCTGCTCTAAATGGCATAAAATCAGCAGGATGATTTCTGAGGTAGTGTTTGAAACAGGAAAAGTTTTAATAAAAGGTAAAATAACAAAGCTCTTATTGAGAAAAACCGAGCCAGGGGCAAGAGGTTCTTACTCCTACTAAAACACCCCACAGAAGCGATTATTTCCTTTGTTCTCTTTTTCTAGTGAATTTTCTAAGTGATACTTTTTAGCCTGTGTCTAATTAGATAACCTTAGGTTTGAGGTGAAGTCTTAAAGGTCCTATGAGGTGTCTTTTTACCAAACTGGGCAGAGAAACTTCTGGGCTTTTTGCCTTTTTGAACAGACAAAGAATGATTGAATCACTCCCTCAACAGAGAGCACATTCCTACATTTGGGTGCCCTCACAGCTCTGGTTTGGGCTTTGGGGACCCTGGGGCAAGAGAGAAACGTGGGACCCCTGTGGAGAGCATGATTGCTGAGTGGCTCGAGGAGAAAGGCCACAACAACTACAACTTGATCAATATAGACAGTAACTAGGGCAAAGAGCAAGGGCAGCTTCAGGAGACATAATTTCTTTGTCGGCAAACAACTTGGCCAGAGCCTAACCTACGTGACGTAGAAATCAGAACTTAGAATAGCTAGCTAACCACAGGAATACAGAAGTATAACTATGTTGCAGAAATATAACTATGTTGCAGAAATTGACGCAAATGCCTTTGAACCAATAATGAGCTCAGCTTTTGCAAGATGTATGAAGCTAATTAAGAAGTGTATTTAACCTGTCAATTGAGATCAATAAATCGAGCTACGTTGATGAACCATCTGGTGTCGCGTCTCCCTTCTCCGACAGACCCCCAAAGGCTGAGCTGAGGCTGGGGGTCCGAGGGGTGGGAAAAGACCAAGCCCGATGGAATGAGAGCCCAGCCAGGCCTGGTGTCGGGGTCTGTGCTGCCCACAGGGACCCCAGATGGGTCAGAAAGTCTCTGTGCCCAGCCCGGCGCTCAAAGGAGGAGTCAGGGCTCTTCATTTCTCTGTCTCAGGGCTGTTCATTGTTCCTGATCCATAAAATTCTTTCTCCTGCCCAGCTGAGCTGTGTTCAGCAGGACAGTCCAGGCACTCTGCCCTGTTGTGTCTTTGTACTAAACACGACCTGTGCAATATTTACAGTCACTGCCCAATACCCATCACCTGTGTTACACAGTGAGCTTCTACTCTAAACCAACCCAAAAGTGCCACCAGCACAGCAGAAGGTGGAGGCCAAGAAGGAGAAGAAGGAGAGAGGCTGGACATGCCCAGATCCCTCCATCTTGCCCCCTGAACCCCCATTCTAAAAACCCCAAAATCTGTTTTTTCACCCCGTGACAAATTCACCGTCATTCTGCTCAAACTGCCGTGGCTTGGAATCCTTCACACAGAGGTCGGTGATTGTTTGTCCAAGGGCTCAGTCAAAGGCACGGGGGGCTCGGGCTCTGTGCCAGGGTCCCTGAGCCCCCCGGGCAGGGCCTGGAGCCCTCCCGAGGGATTTCCTGGGTTCCACAGCCTGGCAGTGGGAAAAGCTCTTTGGTGCAGTTCGGGGAATTGCCAGCTCAATTTCCCCTGCAGTGCCCCCAGCAGCAGCAGCCTGAGCTGCGGGGATGGACGGGCAGGGTCACGGCGTGGTCACGGCTCGTCCCAGAGAACGGTGGGTTTGTGTTACAAACAAACTCTGGGTGGCTGCGAGGTGAAACCAGCACGGGGGGATAAAAGAAACAACGGGAAGGATTGCACTGATTGGTAAATGGAAACAGATAATTGCTTTTACAAATAAACTCTGGGTTTGCTGATGTGAAAAACAACAATAATTTGTTTTTAAAATTTTAAAAGCTTAATGATAATAAAATGGTTATAAAAATAGCAATACAATTAGAGTAACAGTAATTTGGACAATTTGAATTAGGACAATATGCGACAATAAAAACAAAGATTTACAGACAGTCCGGGTACCTTTCCTGGGGAAAATAAGCCCGAAAAAGGACCAACGTTAACAGAGGATTAACCCTTAAAAACAATAACCTGTTGCATATTCAAGCACCTCATACATGATGCATAAATTCCCTTCAAACACAGGATTCTGTCTGGGCAGTGTCAGCTTCTTCCTCTTAATTCTAACTGCGTCTCAGGAACTGAGCGAGGCAGGAACAACTCGGTAAGGGAGCAATAAATTCTCTTTCTCTGAAAGATTTCGATGTCCTGTGGCTGCTATCTCAGTACGAATCCTTTGTTTAAAAAAACTATCTTACATATCATAGTTTCTACTTTAACCTGATGTTGTAACCTAAAATTATATTTAATACACTACTTAAGAAAATTGATACAGCATAACTTTATATCATAACACATATAATATTTATTTTAATGTTTGCGAAAAGCCAACTCATAAAATTCGCATTTTTCGCATGCCGGACGCCGCACGCCCGGCCGAGCGTGCCCGAGGGAAAAGGAGAGCCCCGGGAGGAGCGGGCGGAGCGGAGCGGAGGCCCCGGGAGCGGCGCGGCAGCACCGGGCAGTGCCGGGGAACGGAAGCTCCGGCGGCGGGAGATGGCGGCACCGAGCCCGGGCACGGCGGGAGCAGAGCCCGGCCCGGCCCGGCCCGGGGCAGCGGCTCCGCGGCTCGCGGGGCTCCCGGCGGGGCCCGGGCGGGGCGAGAGCGGCGGGGCCGGCCCGGAGGGGGCGGGGCGAGGAAGGAGACGGGGGCGTGTCCATGCAAATGAGGCTTCCGCCGCGCGGCATGCCGGGCCCGATCCCGCGCCAATCCCGCGCTGTCCTGGTCCGTCCGCGGGCTTGGCGCGGGCCGGGCCGTGCCGAGCCGTGCGGGCCGGACCGCAGCGCGGCAGGGCCGGGCGGGAGCGGGGCCGGGCCGGGCCGGGCGTGTGCTAGGGCGGGCTTTGGGCGGGCGGGGCAGGCG
Source organism: Geothlypis trichas (assembly GCA_009764595.1). Classification (NCBI taxonomy): domain Eukaryota; kingdom Metazoa; phylum Chordata; class Aves; order Passeriformes; family Parulidae; genus Geothlypis; species Geothlypis trichas. The sequence continues at coordinate 114,115,195 of CM019903.1, read as the reverse complement.
GGCGGTGAGGTTAGGTCGAGCATACTTACCTGGCAGGGGAGATACCATGATCATGAAGGTGGTTTTCCCAGGGCGAGGCTCATCCCTTGCACTCCGGGTGTGCTGACCCCTGCGATTTCCCCAAATGCGGGAAACTCGACTGCATAATTTGTGGTAGTGGGGGACTGCGTTCGCGCTCTCCCCTGGTATTCTTAGTTAATGGCAGAACTAAGCGATACAAAATCTAGAGGGGAGCCTGGAGAGAGGCTGGGCTGCTTCTGAGCCGACGGAGACGGGGCAGGGACTGCACACTGAGAACCCGTGGAATCGGGCTCGCAGCTGCTGCTGTACAGACTGCTGCTGCATCTCTAAACGATGCTGGCGGCTACAGTTGGGAATACCAACAGACAATCTGTGCACGCTACCTGTAGCTAGCCCTGATTACAACTCTCCCTCCAAACAACGAAATCAGTGAGAGTGCGAGGACAATCTCCCCTAACTCAAATTATTCAGTCACGCTGCAGGGGTGATGTCGCACGGGCCAGCACACCCGAAGTGCAGCGACCTGCCCGGTATTGATTCATTCCCTGCGCTGTGAGCCCGCAGCTCCGGCACAGCTCGGCCCGACCCGCACAACGAGGGCAGCGGGGTCTCTGAGCGGGCTGTGTCCCGTCATGCCGCGCGGCGGGACTTCATTTGCATGGCCACGCCCCGCGAGGACTCCACTGAGCCCCCGCCCCGGCCAGAGCCGCGGTGCGATTTGCATGGCCCCGCCCCCCGGCAGGCAGGCCCCGCCCCCTGCGGTCCGTGAGCCGCGCGCCGGGGCCGCTCCGGTCCCCGGGCACCGCCGGTCGCGTTGCCCTGCCCCGGGCACCGCCCGCCGCGCAGCCGGTCCCGCGGGGTACGGGCCCTCTCCGGGGCTGGCTCCAGAGGGAGCCGGGCTCTCCCCCACCAGCCCAGCTCGGGGTCCGCCAGAAGCACACGAGTGCCACCGAATCTCCGAGGAGGGTCAGCCAGGGCCCATCGCCACACCGTCATCGCTTCCCCACAGGAAGGGCATGGGGACTGGGAAGACCCGTCTGTGCTGCAGCATGGAGTGGGAGGAGAGGCCCCAAGGAGGTGCAGAGCTGTGCCAGCGGTGACAGGGAGGACATAGATGACATGAGTGCCAGGGCTCTGCCACACCACAGATGGCACACACTGAGTACTGGGGCCTGGTTTATTAGTGTCCATGCAGCTGCTCCAACTACTGATCCACATTCTTCACGCGCAGGACCACAGGCACTGAGGTGCAGGGGATCATGCCCAAGTCTGTGATGACCAAATCCACCAGGTCTGGGGGCGTCACATCATAGACCAGGTTAAGAAGCCGTAGGGACTTGTTCTCTGCCCAGCCCCCAAGCTGGGCCTGGCCCTTCCGGAGGACAATCAGGTCGTCAGGGTCATCTGCAGAGAGTGGAGAAGCAATCGGGATCAGGGGAGGGACAGCACCTCTCCATCCTGCCCCTGGAGCAGCACACACCACCCCTGCCTGCAAGCGACCCCCTGCCCAGGAGCAGGGACGGCAGGGCCCAGCAGCCTGTCGTGGTCCACAGCAGGGACTGGGAGAGAAGGTCCCCGGTGGCAGGAAAGGGACAGAAGCCGTACCCAGCTCGTTGGAGACAAAAGAATCTGTCTGCACCCGCTCGCAGAACTTGTAGGTCTCGCAGCAGACGAGGACGGGCACGTTGTAGGCCTTGGAGACCAGCGCGATCTGCGAGGTGCCCACGCGCGACATGACGGAGCCGTTGGCCAGCAGCGCGTGGGCCCCCAGCAGCACCTTGGACACCTGCCGGGGAAACACAGGCTCTGTGAGCACCCCTGCCCACACCGCAGCCTGCCCTGCCACCACGACGTTAACTGGAAAATCCCTTCACAAGAATTCTTCTCCTGGGAAGCTTCAGCTCCTCCCTGCTTTGCTGCTTTGGAAAGTGATTTGGAGATCGTTCGTCCAGCATGCGAACTGTTTTAATCTAATGACCAATCATGGTCCAGCTGTGTCGAGGCTCTGAGGAGTCACGGGTTTCTATTATTCATTCTTGGTATGCCTTCTGATGTATCCTTTCTCTTTCTTTAGCATAGTTTTAGTATAGCATAATATAATATAATACGATATAATATAATGTAATGTAATATGACATAACATAATATAATATAGCGTAATGTGATATAATGTAATATGATATAATGTGATATGATATGTGATATGATGTGATATGATATGATATAGTATGATATAGTGTCATATAATATTATATAATATGACATAATATAGTGTAATGTGATATGATGTGATATATGATCTGATGTGATATATAATATGATATATGATATGAATCATAATGTAATATAACATAGCGCAATGTGATGTGATATGATATAATAGATTATATATGATGGATTAATAAAATATAAGATAATATACTTAATAAATATATATAATATAATATAATACTATATCATAGCTTTCTGTGCACTTGAGTCAGACTCCCATCCCTACCTCGCCAGGCCCTCAGTACCCCCCCCTCCCGTCCCGTGCGCGGCCTCACCTCGGCACACGCAGGATCTGGCGTTGATCATGACGTCGGTGCAGTGGATGCCGTAGCCGCACCAGGCCCGGCCCAGCGTCTCGCTTCTCCCAGGCGCGGCCGGCTGTCCACCACGACCACGCGGAACGCGCGGCCCTGCTTGGCGTGGGCGTCGCACAGCGTGCGGGTCACCAGCGAGGAGCTGCAGGGCGCCCGCCGTCAGGAGCTGCCCTCTGCCACAGCCGGCTCCCAGCTGGCCACCATGCCACCCTCATCCCCAGCGACCACACTCATGGTCAATGCCCACCCTCATGGTCAATACCCACCCTCATCCCTAATGACCATCCTCATCCTCAATACCCACCCTCATGGTCAATACCCACCCTCATCCCCAATACCCACCCTCATCCTCAACACCCACCCTCATCCTCAGTACCCACCCTCATCCCCGACAGCCACCCTCATCCTCAACACCCACCCTCATCCCCAATGCCCACCCTCATCCTCAACACCCACCCTCATCCCCGACACCCACCCTCATCCCTAATGACCATCCTCATCTTCAACACCCACCCTCATCCTCAGTACCCACCCTCATCCTCAACACCCACCCTCATCCTCAGTACCCACCCTCATCCCTGACACCCACCCTCATCCTCAACACCCACCCTCATCCCCAACACCCACCCTCATCCTAGTGAGTGCTGCCCCTCCAGAACCCTCCTGCCACGATGGCTCCCAGGGCACATCTCCCTGTCCTTGCACAAGGACACACCCTGGGAAAGGTCCCAGCCCTCCCTGGAAGCTGCACTGACCTCCCTGTCTGTGACAGCACAAGGGACTCTGCCACTCCACACCCTGTCACAACACTCCTGGCCTGCACTGGCCTCCTGCCCCTGCTCCTTGCTCTGCCCAGCATACCTGACTCCTGCTGCAGCAATCTCTGGTTCTTTTCCCCACCTCTACTTCTTGGGATGCAAACCTCTGTATTTTTGCTTCCCAACATCTGACTTTGTTGCAGTTTGTTTAAGATTCAGTGAACAGCCCTGGCTGCTCTCTAAGTGCCCTGGGTGGAGGGAGCTGTGGCTCTGGGGCTCTTGGAATCCAACTTCACACCAGGCAGGACAGTGCTGAGCCCTGTGCAAGCCCAGCACAGCCTCACCTCCCACGCTGCTCCATCCCTCCTCCTACCCGTGGGATCAGCTGCTGTGCTCTGTGCTCACCATCCATACACCAGGATCACGTCGTGGTCATTGATCTTCTCAAAGGCAGACCTCGAGATGGCCTCGGCTGCCAGGACAATCTTCTCCCTCAGGTATTTGTCGATCACGTCCTGGAGCTTCTCCTTTGCCTGGGGAGAGACATCACATACAGATTTTCCTGCTCTCAGCATCTCCCTGATTTGAGCCAGGTCAGCATCAGGTTATTCCTCCTAGTAACAAGCTTTCAATTCCACGGCAGCACTTTCTGAGTCTGCATCCCATCCCTGCTCAGCTCCTTCACCCGGGGCCTGAAGCCTGCCACGGAGCATGGCCACTCACCTCATCCTCCCTCAGGGTGTCAGGCAGGCATGAGATCTCCTTCTTGAGGAACTTGATGGCATTGCCCATGCTGGCTGAGAGAGGCCGGCACTGGTTCAGGAAGCTGCAGAAGAAATGGGCTTAGCCTCAAAGCAGCCTGGAGGGCCAAGACAGAGAGAGGGAGGGTGGGCAGGAAGGCAGAAGCCTAGGAAAGTCAGCCAAGATTTGGGTGGACACCAACCCAGAGATGTGAACAATGGACCACACTCTGTGGAGCTTTGGTCCCTCTGCTCTGGCACGGGGAGCCCTCACCTGATGTGTGGCTTCAGCTTGGCCACCAAGTCCCGTGACAGCTCCTCATTGGGGGGAGTGGAGTAATCCCGGATCAGCTGGGACAAGAAGAAAGGGAGTATGACCTCAGGACACACATGCTGGGGCACACACATCCTGCACAGCCTGACACACTGCCTGGAGGGACAAAGGCTGCTCCAGGGACTCAAACCAGCAGTGGCAGTGCCACAGAAGGAGCCTGCCGTGGCACGCCCAAAGGAACAGGCTGAGGATGACTGAGCACAGACACAGCCCCAGCAGTCAGGGTACAGAACGCGCTCCTGCACCAGCACAGAGCCCCTGCTGCCGGGCTGCTCAGGTACCTGCTTGAAGACCTCGAGCAGGGCGATGCAGCGGGCGTTGGAGCCGTTGATGATGCCCTGTGAGTACTGCAGGCCGAGGCGCATCACTGCGGGGTGGATCACTGTGGAGGGGATGCTGCAGGGACCAGGGGGAGGGAGCTGTCAGCACCTCTGCGGCCCAGAACACTCAACATTTATGAGCTCCAGCCCAACAACCCACGGGATGGCCCAGGAAGGGGGCTGGCAGTAATTTGAGGAGCCAGGTTCACCCCACAGCCCCCTCTCCTGTGGCCCTGCACTGTCCCCACAGGAAAGATATTGGGCTGCCCCTACTGCCATTCCCTAGAGCAAGCAGAACGTCCCTCACCCCTCCATCAGGTGTACCCCACATGCAGGACTATGACACCCCTCCTCCACAGCTGTCCTGCAGCCAGGCCAGCCAAAGCAGAGCCCTGGGCTGGGGAGGCCCTGTACCTCATCTGCTGCGTCAGTGGCTTCTTCCGGCTGTACTGGTGGAGGTGGGAGAACAGGTTGACCTTGGTGCCATAGTCCTGCCTCAGAGGTACCTGCAGCCAAGTGTGGTGATGGCTCACCCAGTGCTCTGCTCACTCCAGGGCCACCAGTCATACCCAGCACTTGCTCAGGGCATGCAAAGCTCCCCTCTGCCCTTCAGAGAGCAAGCCCTGGTCCCACCATGTGCCCCCCAGGCCCTCTGCAGCACAGCTGCCCCAGTGTGCAGCCTGTCACCCAGTCCTCCTCCTACCTGCTGCCTCTCCAGCTTCTTGGCCAGTTTCCTCTGGGCAGCAGGGTCATCCACCTGCACATGCTCCGGCAGCCGCTTCACCACTGCAAGGACAGCTGGGATGAGGCCAAGCTGCTTTGGTGCAGCCCCAAATTCAGGGAAGGCAGGGCAGCACCCAGGGACAGGCAGAACCCAGAGCACGGATGGGTCACACAGGCATCCACTGCCCGAGCCCACCCCAGACCCTCCCATCCTGCTCACCACCCCGTGGTGCTGACAGCCTTACTGGACTGGGGCTCGGTGGGGCTCTGCCGGGGCTTGGCCGTCGTGGCTGCCTGGCTCAGCTCTGCCTTCCTGGCCTGTTTCTGGGCCCGCTCAGCCTCCTGCTTAGCCCGGCGCTCCGCTCGCAGCTCCGCTTTGCTCTTGCCCCCCGCGGGTTTCTCGCCGTCACCGGGGCCATCAGCCGGGGCGGGCGGGGACGTGGGCTGAGCAGCTGCTGCGGGGAGGAAAGGGGAGTCTGAGCCCAGTCTGGCCGGGAGATGCAGCCCAGTGCGAGGGGCAGCCCGCGACAGGGACAGCCCGCGACAGGCACAGCCTGCGACAGGGGCAGCCCACGACAGGGGCAGCCCGCGACAGGGGCAGCCCGCGACAGGCACAGCCTGCGACAGCCCTCCGGGCCCTCGAGCTGACTCGGCACGCCGGGGGTACGGCACGGCACGGCACGGCACGGCACGGCACGGCACGGCACGGCACGGCACGCCGGGGCAGCCCCGCGCTCCCGGGGCAGGGGACTGCGCTCTCTGTACTGCAGTCCCCACGGCAGCGCGGCCGGCCGAGGGCTCGGACCGGGGCCCGGACCGGGGCTGCACCCCAGGGGTCCCGCTGTAAGACCCTGCGGGCTCCGGGCACCGCCAGCTCGGGACAGTCGCGGGCCCGGCCCGGCGCTGCCCCGCTCGAGGCCCCACGGGGACGGCGGCGCTCACCCCGCGGCTGCCCCGCTTCGGGGGGCGCACCCAGCTCCGCAGGCTCGGCCGACGGCCCCTTCTCGCTCCTTTTCTTCTTTTTCTGCTGCTTCTTCTCCTTCCGCAGCTGCAGCTTCTCCTCCCGGGAGAGCTCCGGCGCCTGTGGGCACACACCGTCAGGCGGCCCCGGCCCCGCTCCGCAGCCCGGCCTCACACCGGCCCCGGCCCCGCTCACCTGCGGTCCCGCCGCCACTGGCGCAGCTCCTTCGGGGTTCCCACCTAGAATGACGGGAGCGTGAGCGCGGCCGGCTCTCGCCCCGGACCGGTCCCCGTGTCCGGTCCCGCACTCACCCTCACGCTCCCGCTCCGCCATGGCGCCGCCCTCAGCGCCCCCTGCCGGCCGGGCGGCGCCACGTGACCGCGCACGCCCGCTCCTCTCCGTGACGCGGTGACGTCACCCCCGGTGCGGGCCGGTCCGTTCCCGGGGCTCCCTCCGGGCCCCGCCCCCCGGTCCCGTCCCGCCGCGGGCACGCGCTGCGGGCACGGCCGCAGCCCCGGGGCGGCGGGGCCGCTCGGGGCGGGGCGGGCACGGCACGGCGGGGCGGCCCCGGGGCGGGCGGAGCGGGGCGAAGCGGGGCGGGCGGGGAGCGACGGCCCCGGGCGGGGCGGAGCGGGGCGGCCCTGGGGCGGGCGGTGCTGCCGGCCGCGCCATCGCGGGGAGTGCTGGCCCGAGATGGCGGCGGCGGGAGGCGGGTAGCGGGGGCGCGCTCGGCCCGGCCCGGCCATGCACTTCTCCATTCCCGAGACCGAGACCCGCGCCGGGGACGGCGGCGCCCCCGCCTACGTGGTGAGCGGGGCCGAGGGAGCGGAGCTGTCCCGCAGAACGGAGCCGCCCCGCGGAGCCGAGTGGGCGGCGCGGCTCCTCGGCCCGGGTGCGCTGCGGCCCCGGTGGGGCCGTGCGGGTCCGCAGCCCCGGCGCGGTGGCGGGTCGGGATCAGCACCGGGAGCGGGACCGGGGCCGGGCGAGGCGAGCAGGTCCCGGCCCGCCGCCATCCCCGGCCGGCGCCCTGTGCCAGGGCCGAGCAGGGACCGGGCCCCGCCGCCCCCGCGGCTCGGGATCGGGCGCGGGAGGTCCCGGAGCAGCCCGGGCGCGTCCGGACCTTGCCCTGCCCGGTGCCGCGGGCGGGGGCGCGCAGCCCGCGGGGGCCCCGTCCGGTCTCATGCCCAGCTCCGGCTCATCCTGGCCCGCCCGTCCCTCCGTTTGTCCCGGCTTCCTGTTTTGGTCCCTGCGCCGTGAGCGCCTCCGGCAGCGGGGCCGGGACGCGGCCGCCCGGTGGCGGCGGCTCTCGGGTGCCCAGAGCCCTTCCCGGCACCGGCAGAGCCCCCGGGCCGGGCGGAGGGTCCGGATCGCTGCTCTCGGGGGGAGGGTGGGCAGCCCTGGGCTCCAGCACCCACGCTTGCTGCCCCTGCCGAAATCCCTCTCCGGGAATGCCCGGGACCCCGCGGTGGGGCAGCCGGTCCCGGTGTGAGCGGCGGTGGAGGGACCTGGCGATCGGCGGGAGCTGCGGTTGCTCAAGGGCCGCAGGAGCCGGCAGCCCTCGAGGCATTTCGTCCTTGTGACCCCCCTGCCCTTTGCCCTCCGCCGCTGCCGAGGCTCCTCGGGGCTGGGGGAGAGCCCGGGGCCGGACGGAGAGCCCGGGGCCAGACGGAGAGCCCTGGGCTGGGCAGGTGTGGGTGCCGCCCGTGCCGCCGCCGTCCCTCCCGGCTGCCCCCGCAGCAGCCCCGGGGCGCCGGGCCTGGTTTGGGTGGGGAGGTGCCCGTGGGAGCCCCAGCCCGGCTGGGCAGTGCTCAGGAGCAGGGGGGCGCTGGGCTGGGCTGCCGCGGCTGGCTGGGGGCTCATGGCCATCCTCTCCCCTCCCAAACGGTGCTGTGGGGGGTGGCAGGAACTGGGAGGACCCTGCTGTCCCTTGCAGGGACTCTGTCTACGGTGAGGTGCCAGGAGCTGGACCATGGAGTTGTCAGGTGTTCCCTGTGTGCTCTGTGCTCTGCCAGGTGTTCCCTGTGTGCTCTGCACTCACAGCTGTGCTCTGCCAGGTGTTCCCCATGTGCTCTGTGCTCCTCCAGGTGTTCCCTGTGCATTCTGCACTCACAGCTGTGCTCTGCCAGGTGTTCCCTGTGTGTTCTGTGCTCTGACAGGTGTTCCCTGTGCATTCTCTACTCACAGCTGTGCTCTGCCAGGTGTTCCCCGTGTGCGCTGTGCTCTGCCAGGTGTTCCCCGTGTGCTCTGCACTCACAGCTGTGCTCTGCCAGGTGTTCCCTGTGTGCTCTGCCAGGTGTTCCCCATGTGCTCTGCACTCACAGCTGTGCTCTGCCAGGTGTTCCCTGCACATTCTGGATTCACAGCTGTGCTCTGCAGGTGTTCCCTGTGTGCTCTGCCAGGTGTTCCCTGTGCGTTCTGTGCTCTGACAGGTGTTCCTTGTGTGCTCTTCACTCACAGCTGTGCTCTGCCAGGTGTTCCCTGTGTGCTCTGTGCTCCTCCAGGTGTTCCCTGTGTTCTGCACTCACAGCTGTGCTCCTCCAGGTGTTCCCTGTGTTCTGCACTCTCAGCTGTGCTCAGCCTGTGGCGTCAGCAGGGGCTGAGCCAGAGCAGAGGGGGTTCAGCCAGGACCTGCTCCTGGTGCAGCCCTGGCAGTGGGGAGGGCTGTCCTTGTCCGTGGGGCTGCTCCCCAGGGCTGGGCGCACAGGGTTGGACCTTCCAGGTGTGCAGTGCACATCTCTTGGGTGTGCTCATACTTCCTGAACCATTCTGCCCATCGGCAGGGTGCTCAGGGGTATTGCCTTTTCCTGGGGGCTCCCTGGCAGCCCGGGCAGCTCCTGGGGTTCCTGCAGCTGGCAGGGGCTGGCTCTGAGCGGCCTCTCTCCCTGCAGGCCTACAACATCCACGTGAACGGGGTGCTGCACTGCCGGGTGCGCTACAGCCAGCTGCTGGGCCTGCATGAGCAGGTACGGGCACACCGGGCAGAGCTGCTGCTGCCCGCACCCCAGCCGGGCTCTGCGTGCTGCTGATCCCACGGGGATCAGGGCTGCAGGAGGCTCTCTGCTCCCCTTGCTAGTCCTGGGGATCAGCGGGGGTACCGGGGCGGCCGCTGTCCCTCGGGGGGCTCCTGCAGCGCTCTGTGCTTGTCCTAGCTAAGGAAGGAGTATGGCGCCAACGTGGTCCCAGCCTTTCCCCCAAAGAAGATCTTCACGCTCACCCCAGCAGAGGTAGAGCAGCGCCGGGAGCAGCTGGAGAAGTACATGCAGGCTGGTAAGCTGGGCAGGGCACGGCCCACGGCTTCCTCCCTGCCCTGCTCCATTCCCTGTGTGCATCTGGCACCTCCCAGGGTAGCCCTGGCCTTTGATGGCCTTGTCCCCTGGGTGCCAGTTCCTGTGCCAGCCCTGGCCTTTGATGGCCTTGTCCCCTGGGTGCCAGCTCTTGTGCCAGCCCTGGTGTTGATGGCCTTGTCCCTGGGTGCCAGCTCCTGTGCCAGCCCTGGTGTTCAATGGGCTTGTCCCTGGGTGCCAGTTCCTTGCCAGCCCTGGTGTTTGATGGGCTTGTCCCTGGATGCCAGTTCCTGTGCCAGCCCTGGTGTTTGATGGGCTTGTCCCTGGGTAGCAGTTCCTGTGCCAGCCCCTGCCCTGCCCTGGCAGAGTGGGGCTGTGCAGGGGTTCCCTGGCTGGCCCAGCATGCAGCTGAGGGTGAGCTGAGGGGCTGCAGAAGGGCCAGGCAGGGCTGTGTGTCTCTGTCCCTTCCCACGGGGTGCCCGACCGCTCGTGCCCCTCCTGCAGTGCGGCAGGACCCGACGCTGGGCGGCAGCGAGACCTTCAACAGCTTCCTGCGCAAGGCCCAGCAGGTGAGGGCACACCTGGGGCAGGTCTGGGGCCCCCAGGCTGTGAGGGCTGGGTGCCAGCGCCGTTCCTCTCTGCAGGAGACGCAGCAGATCCCCACAGAGGAGGTGGTGCTGGAGGTGCTGCTCTCCAACGGGCAGAAGGTCAAGGTCACCATCCTGACGTCGGACCAGACAGAGGATGTCCTTGAGGTGCCACAGCTCTCCTGCTGGGTGGGACCAGCCCCTCCTGCTGCCTTCTGGCGTTTCCCACTTGTGTGGGGCTCTCTCGGCCTGGTACCCCCCCTGCCCTCCCCTGGCATCCGCCCGCCCTGGAGCAGGGCAGCCCTGGTGGGGCTGAAAGCTGGCAGCTGAAATGGGTGTGCTGCAGGGTGTGCCTGGGTCCAGACTGCTGTTTGGGGTCCCCTCGCTGTTTCCTGGGGCAAGGAGCCCAGGCCTGGCCACAGGGCAGCAGAGGTGCTGCCTTCCTGCTGTTGGGAGAATGCACGTGGGCTGGGTCTTGCCACCATGCTGGGACTATATTGGGACTATCCTGCTCTTCCTCCCAGGCTGTGGCCTCCAAGCTGGATCTGCCAGATGACCTGGTTGGCTACTTCAGCCTCTTCTTAGTGAGAAAGACCAAGGATGGAGCTTTCTCCTGTGAGTAGAGCTCACTGTGGTGGGGCATGTGCTGTTCCCCTGTGTGGAGTGAGGGCTGTGCTTGGGCCCTGCCCTGGATGGGGGCACAGCTCTTCTCCTGGGGGCACCCTGGTGTTGGGGCCATGGGGCTCCTGCTGCCCAGAGGTGCTGCTGAGCTGCTGTTTCCCACAGTTGTGAGGAAGCTGCAGGAGTTTGAGCTGCCCTACGTGTCAGTGACCAGCCTGCACAACCCCGAGTTCCAGATCATCCTGCGCAAGAGGTGAGCGGGGCAGCAACTGGGGTGGTGCCCAGGGCTCCCTGTTCCACAGAGGGACCCTCCCCTCCTGCCATTGCTGCCCAGGGCTCCCTGTTCCACACAGGGACCCTCCCCTCCTGCCATTGCTGCTCAGGGCTCCCTGTTCCCCTGAGTGGGGACCCTCCCCTCCTGCCATTGCTGCCCAGGTCTCCCTGGTTCCACAGAGGGACCCTCCCCTCCTGCCATTGCTGCCCACTGATGCTTTGCCCCCAGGAAAGCACCTGAGCATCCCAGACCGTGACACTGGAGCAGGGGTAGCCCTGCTGTGCTCAGCTCATTCCTGCCTTGCCATGGCAGCCGGTTTAGATGGGGAGCAGGGCACGGTGACTGATGGTTACCAGCCCACAGGAGGGCGATTTTCTCCTCACTGCTGTCAGGAGGTGGGGAGCAGGCTAACCCCTGTGCTTCCCTTCCAGCTACTGGGACTCGGCCTATGACGACGATGTGATGGAGCACCGTGTGGGGTTGAACTTGCTGTATGCACAGGTGAGGGTTGGTGTGGCACAGCCAGGTGAGGACAGACACTGTGCAGGGGCTCGGGGGGCTCCGTCCCAGGCGCTCACCAACCTCTGCTGCCTGCAGACGGTGTCAGACATCGAACACGGATGGATCCTTGTCAACAAGGAACAGCACCGGCAGCTGAAGTCCCTGCAAGAAAAGGTCTCCAAGAAGGAGGTAGGACAGGGAACAGTGCCGTGACTGGGCAGTTCTGGCTCTGCACCAGCCCTTCTCCATGGTGGTACCGGGCGGTGTCCCGTTCCTGGCCCGGGTGGCAGTGCTGAGCACCCCTGCCCTGCCCTGCCCGCAGTTCATCCGCCTGGCGCAGACCCTCAAGTACTACGGCTATCTCAAGTTCGACCCCTGCGTCACTGATTTCCCTGAGAAGGGCTGCCACGTCGTCGTCAGTGCCGGCAACAACGAGCTCAACTTCCAGGTGCGGCTGCCCAACGAGCAGATCAAGGAGGGCAGCTTCAAGGTCACCCGCATGCGGTGCTGGCGGGTCACGTCCTCGGTGAGTGACGCCTGGAGAGCAGGGAGGGGGCTGGGGGCACCTCTTCCTAGGAAAGGCGCTGGCTCTGATGCCAGCTGCTGGCCCAGCAGGCCTGGAGAGGGTCTGATTCGTGCTTTGGGGCTGAGGGGATCATTGGTGTGAGGACACTGGAGGGACCTGACAGTGGCAGAGGACTGGTGGGCACAGGGCAGGTGTCCCACACTTGGCTTGGTGCTGCCCTCGAGCTGCACTGGTGTCTGGGGAGCTGCTCCTTCCCCTCTGGAGGCTCCCAGCCTTGGTGTGTGTCCTTGCAGGTGCCCATGAACAATGGCCCTTCGGGGAGCAGCCCAGGGAAGTCCGAGGTGAAGCTGGAGTTGGCTTTTGAGTACCTGATGAGCAAGGACCGGCTGCAGTGGGTCACCATCACCAGCCCACAGGTAGAGCTGCCTGCGTGGTGGGCTGGGGGTGGCTGTGAGGGGAAGGGCTGAGCCCTGCAGAGGGTGTGGGAAGGCTGTGGGGTGCACAGAGCCCCGTGACACTTCTCCCTTGCAGGCCATCATGCTGAGCATCTGCTTGCAGTCCATGGTGGATGAGCTGATGGTGAAAAAATCTGGAGGCAGCATCCGCAAGGTGAGGGCTGGGGCTGGATGATGGCTCTGGAGTGGGATGCCAACCTGGCCCTGTGACTTCCTAGGGCCTGGACCGGGTCCTGAGTGCTCCCCTCAGGATGGGGCCAGCATCCCAGGGCTGGTTCTAAGCCCAGGCTGACGCTGGGCCCCCGTGGCTGAGCTGAGCCCATCCTGCAGATGTTCCGGCGGCGGTGTGAACGGGGCCCTGCGGCGCTCGGACAGCCAGCAAGCTGTGAAGTCACCCCCGCTGCTGGTGAGTGGGACCCTGCAGCCCTGGCGGGGCACACGTGCAATCATGGGCTCTGATTGTGAACCAGAACTCACTGCTTCCACAAGAGGCACTGCCCCGTGGACAGCAGGGCTGGGTGCCCTGCTTCCAGAGCCCTGGGAAGGGAAAGAGGTCCTGCACCGACTCAGTGAGCCAGACTCCCTGGGGATGGAGGGCTGGGTGTTGTGTGCCATGACCCTGTGCTGCCCAACCATGCTGTCCTACTGTGCTGTCCTCACAGGACTCACCTGATGCCTCCTGGGAGCCCATGGCCAAACTCTCGGTGAGTTGTGTGTGGGTGCACCAGAGACCCCCTAAGCGGGTAGGCGAGCTAGGGCTGTCCTCCCTAACATCGCCCTTCTCCACAGAGCAAGCTCACTTCTGTCAGCCTGCGTGGGATCAGCCACTCCAGCTCTGCAAACGACGTGGGCGCCAACGACTTCCACGGCAATTACGCCTTTGAGGGCATCGGCGATGAGGATCTGTAGTGCCCCCGTCCCAGGACAGCCCCGGCCTGAGCGAGGGCCTTCGCTGAGGAATGTACGACCTGCAGCCAGGTTGCAATCAACGTGCCTCTCACCTGCTACATCCACCTTTCCCTGCTCCCCGGGGCCGGGAGCTCCCCCCAGCCCGCCACTGCCTTGGGCTGGGGGCAGCCGAACTCCTCCCGCTGCTGGCTCCAGCTGGGAGAGGGCTCGTTCGACCTGAACAGTTGGCCCGGGCAGAGCCCTGGAGCTGCAGTGCAGGGCCTGGCCCGGCCTGGGGGCAGAGCTGCTCCTGTCCCAGCTGGGAAGGCCTGGCCCAGCCTGGGGGCAGAGCCAGGCAGGCTCCGTAATGCCAAATTAGCATTTAGGTTTGTGCTCCGAGACAGAGTGCAGTAAGCTGTCTCGGGGGCTCCGCGCAGAGTCCCCTCTAACCCGCTCATAGACGCCAGCATAATCTAGGCTTGTAACCACGTATCTCCTGCTGCTCGGCCCGACAGAGCATTAATGGACAGTAACTGATGTTTACACACTGCAACAATGATTAAAACGGATCCTGATTGTTACCAGGCTGTCTGCTGGGGGGTGACTGCTGTCCCTCCCCTCTCCGTCCCAGCCCCGTGCCGTCCTCCTCTGTAGCAGAACAAGGCCCCCAGGGTGAAGAGCAGATAACAAAACCGACTGTTTAATGCTTTTATACACAATATAAATTACACCGACCAGCACGGCGACAGCCATGGAACCAGTCCTGTTCCCCCCCTCCCCCCTTTTCCCCAAACCCCGGCAGAGGAAGGCTCCGGCAGGCAGAAACAGGCAGCTGGGGTGGCTGGGGACGTGGCCGTGCTGCCACACAGGCAGGGCTCAGAGCCGCCGGTCGTCACTTCACCCTGCCCAGGCAGGACGGGGCTGCCAGGGCCCCAGTGTGCCTCTGGGCCCAGGTGCAAGGCAGCCCTGAGCCCCCGTGGAGGTGCCCGCCTGTCCTCCCTCCCCCGGGGAGGGCAGGCACCCCAGGCCCCCTGCCGGGCTAAGTGCTGTCTCAGGGCAGGGCCGTGCCCACGGCTGGGGGGGCCAGGAGGGCTTTGGCATTGCGCGGGTTCACCCAGCTCTCGGCCGTGTGGCCGTGGATCTTCTGGTGGCGCTTGTAGTTGTCCCAGTGCCCAGTGGTGTAGGAGCAGTCCCGGCACTGGAAGGGCTTCTCGCCCGTGTGCCGCAGCATGTGCCGCTTCAGGTTCATGCTCTGGTTGCAGCTGTAGCTGCAGAGGCTGCACTGGAAGGGCTTGTCGCCTGAGTGGATGCGCCCGTGGCGCTTGAGGTTGGCCAGGTTGCCGCAGGCGTAGTCGCAGAGCTGGCACTTGTAGGGCTTCTCGCCCGTGTGCACGCGCTGGTGCCGCTTCAGGTTGTCCAGGTGGGCGGAGGCGTAGGGGCAGAGCGGGCAGGCGAAGGGCTTCTCCCCGCTGTGCGTCTTCATGTGCCGCGCCAGGTGGTTGGGGTAGTGGGTGACGAAGGGGCAGAGGCTGCAGGCAAAGCCCTTGTCCCCGGTGCCCTTGCGGGGGCTGGCACCCGGCTCGGTGCCCAGCACCGCCAGGCTGCAGCGCCCGCACACCTGCTCGGCCAGGCCCTCGTCCTGAGCGAAGCCGTCGTCCAGCACCAGCCCGCACATGCGGCACGTGAAGGGGAAGAGCAGCTCGGGCAGCGCGGCCGCCTCCTCGCCCCGCAGCCGGGCACAGCCGGGCAGGAAGGGGCCGCTGCCGCTGCCCACGTGCAGGCTCAGCTCTGGCAGCAGGGGCTCTGCGGGACAAAGAGACGGGGCTGTGAGCTGGGTGGCACAGTGCCAGCGAGGACTGGCTCTGTGACGAGCCCCAGTGCCAGCGAGGACTGGCTCTGTGACGAGCCCCAGTGCCAGCGAGGACTGGCTCTGTGACGAGCCCCAGTGCCACTGAGGACTGGCTCTGTGACGAGCCCCAGTGCCAGTGAGGACTGGCTCTGTGACGAGCCCCAGTGCCCCGGTGAGCCTGGCAGTAACTGACTCTGGTCAGCAGGCAGGATCCGTGCCCTGCGCCAGCCCCAAAGCCCCCATGGAAGCTCTGCCCACGTCCCCACACCCTCCCACCTTTACCTGGGTCCTTGTCCCGCCGGTGTGGCCCCTCGCCCTCGGGCAGGCGGTGGCTGAGCATGTGCCGCTTCAGGTTGCGGCTCTGGTTGCAGCGGTAGTCGCAGGCGGCACACTGGAAGGGCTTGTCCTGGCTGTGGACGCGCTCGTGGCGTTTGAGGTTGCCCAGGCTGCTGCAGGCGAAGCTGCAGCCCGTGCAGCGGTACGGCTTCTCCCCGGTGTGCGTGCGCAGGTGCCGGGTCAGGTTCACCAGCTGGGCAGAGGCGTAGGCGCACTGCGGGCAGGCGAAAGGCTTCTCCCCGTTGTGTGTCTTCATGTGGCGCTTGAGGTGGCTGGAGTAGTGGGAGGCGAAGGGGCAGAGCTGGCAGGAGTAGACGATGCGCTGGCTGCGGCCGCCCTCAGCGCCGGCGCACTGCAGGCAGCTCTGGCCCAGGCTGGCAGCCAGCTGCAGCCCGCACTGGCGGCAGGGCAGCGCGGCGGGGCCCGGCTCGCCCCCCTCCTCGGGGTCGCTCTCCACGCTCAGCTGCTGGTACCCGGAGGAGCAGTCGTCGTCGCTCAGGGCGTACGCTGGGATAGCGATCTTCCCCACCAGGGTGTCTGCTGAGAACACCGCGGGCACGGGGCGGCGTCAGCCCGGCTGGCCTGGGCACTGCCCCTCTGCCTGCGCCCCCAGAACCACCCCGGGGCCCTCAGGAGGAGCCCACCGCACTGTGCACTGCAGTGGGCAGCCCTGCAGCCCACAGCCTGCCCCAGCGCCCTGCTCAGGGCCTGTTCTGGGTGTCTCGGGAAAGCCTGACACTTCTGCATGGCTGGCCAGGACCCCGGCACCAGCAAGGGTGGGAGGACAGGTGGGTCTGTCAAGGGGTGCCCATAAAGCTGCTCTGTGCCCCTCTCACTGTGGCACTGCCCCAGCCCGGGGGCTGGCAGCTGGTCTCACTCGCATGGCTGGCACCAGGGAGCTCCAACACCAGCCCCTTCCATCCTGCAGGAAACATCTCCCTGCCCCCAACAGAGCCCTGTCCGGTGGCAGCAGGGGAAAGGCTGTGCCAGGCTCTCAAATGGCACTTCCAGCTGGGCACAGACTCATCCTTCTGCAGCCCCTGTGCTCCACAAGTGCCCCAGGCTGGTGCTGGGGGCTGGAGGGGCAGATCACCAGGACCAGCTGAGAGCCGTGCCTGGCTGGCCCCGCTCTGTGCCTGACCTGCATCCCTGGGGCCTGTCAGGCTCAGCAACTGCCCACCATCCTGGGACCACCTGGACTGTCCCCCTGCTGCTGCCACCCGGGCTGTGTCCAGCTGATGAGCCTGACCTATGCTGTGGGACGGGGCAGCCCCTCCAGCCTCCCAGGCCCTTCCACAAGCACTGCTGGAAACACAGACACCAGAAAAGGGCATCCTGCCAAGGCCTGGCTCTTACGGGGGAACTCCTGACCCTGCCCCAAGCCCTCTGCCAAGGGACCCCCTTTCTCCTCAGCTCAGCCCCAGACACACCAAGGGACCCACCTGTCCCCTCGGGCCAGTCCCACAGCTGAGGGAACTCCTGTCCCCTCGGGCCAGCAGTGTCCACAGCATCCCCAGAGCACTGTCCCCTAAAGGGCCGTGTCAGTGCCCACATGGCAGAGCTTGTCTGTCCTGCCTGGGTCAGTGGGCTAAGCTAGTCCTGCTCCCAGGCTGGGGCTGAATGGGAGCACAGGTATTCCTGGTGGAATTTGGGAAGGAGAGGAATTGCTGGTGGAATTTGGGAAGGACAGGAATTGCTGGTGGAATTTGTCCCCAGACCCCCGGCAGGGTCCCAGGCCTGCCAAGCAGCCGTTCCGGGGCAGGGAAGCCGAGCCCTGGGAGCAGCCCCATCCCTCAGTGCCAGAGCAGGACACGGCACAGCCCAGCCGAGCACACGGTGCAGGGCACAGCCCCGGGGAACAGCGGGGGGACGGGCACGGGGCCGGACAGTCCGTGCCCTCCTCTCTCGCCGTTCCGTTCCCGCGTTGCTCGGTGCCCGGGGCGGGGAGCGCCTCCCGCCAGTCCCGTGGGCAGCTCCCTGAGCTGAGCAGCGCTCGCTCCTCCGGCTGCCTCGGCCGGGGCTGACCCAGGCTCGGGAGCCGCGGCGGGACAGGCGCTGTGCGTGGCACCGGGCCGGGGCTGAGCGCGCTCCGTTCAGCCCGCAGCGCCGAGGGGAGCGGCGGAACGGGACCCCGGGGCTGAGCGCTGCGCTGGCTCTGGGACGAGCCCGGCCGCGGGGCGCGGCCCCGAACCCACCGCGGGGACGCGTAGTGCCCGGGACCCTGGCGGGAAGGAGCGTTCGGGGATCGGTGCCGGGGGTCAATGCCGGGCGGGCGGAACCCACCCCGGGGCCCCGTCGGGGGCCGGGCCTACCCCGCGAGAGGAAGCTCGGCCGGAGCCCGCGCCGGGCGGGCCCGTGGCAGGGCGGGCCCGGCCGGATGCGCCGAGCGCGGGCCCGGTACGGCCCGGCCGGGCCTCGTCGCCGCCGGCGGGGCTGCCGGAGAGGGGCGGCGTCCCCGCGGGGGCCGCACGCACCTGGCGGTCCCTTCTCGGAGGCCGGGCCACGGCCCAGCAGCAGGTCCCCGGGCAGCACCACCGCCGCTCTTGCCGTCTCCTCGGTGCCATCCTCGGCGTCCGCTGCAGCGCTCCGAGCGCCGCGGGTCCCCGCCGGGCCGCCGCCGCCGCCCCCCGGGCCCGCCGCGCACTCACCCTTCACCGGCTGCGGGTGGCTCTGCTTCCGCCGGGGCATCGTGGCGGGCCCCGGCGCCGGCCCGGCCCCGCCGCCCGCCCGCCCGCGGCCCGCCAGCCGCCCCCGCCAGCCCGGGGCGGCCGCCGCCGCCCCGCCTCGACCGGACACTTCCGCTTCCGCTTCCCCCGGGCGCGCGGGGGCTGGGCCGGAAGCGCCCGCGCGACCCGGAAGCGGAGCGGGCGCGTGCGCAGAGGCGGCCCCGCCCCCGGCCCCGCCCGCCCCGCGGCCGCGGCATGAGGGGAGCGGGCCCGGGCCCGGCGGGGGCGAGCGGCCGGGACGGGACCGAGCACGGCTCTCGGGACAGGCGGGCAGCTCCCGGCGCTCGGGCGGGGAGCGGGACAGCCGCGGCTCCGCCCCTTCCGGCCGGCGGGAGGCGGTGGCACCGCCGGGACCGGGACCGCTGCCGGTCTCTGTGCCCCTTCAGGGCCGGCTGCGGCTCCTCCACCGGAGCCCTCCGGGTCCGGCCCCGCCGAGCAGCGGCGCGGAGGGCAGAGCCCGGTGAGTCCCCGCCGGTGTCCCCGCGCGGTCACCCCGGCGACACCCGGGGCTTGGCCTCTCGCCCGCTGGGCCCGAGCGCCGCGGGCCGGCCGGTCCCGCCGTGCTCTGGCCGGTCCCGAAGGAGGCCGGTGCAGCCCAGGCGTGTCCCCGGGCTGTGCCCATCCCCACCCGCACCGCTCGCGGGGCTCTCCCGGTGGCTCCGCTCCGCGTCCGAGCGGCGTGAGCCGCGCTCGGGCCCTTCACGGATCGCCGTGTCCCTTCGCAGGTGCCGCGGGCGCTGCGGGTGCCGGGCTGGGCCGTCCCGGGGGAGCCGTGGCCGTGCCGTGCCAGCGATGATTCCCCGCTGACAGGTACGGCCCTGGTCTGTGTCCCTCCCCGGTCACCGCGGAAATCCCGCCGCTGCCCGGCTGCCCCTGGCCTCTCCCCGGGAGCTCGTGCGTACCTGGGGAACTCTGTGTCCCTCGGGAAATGCCTGGGAAGTGCCTGGGAAGCTCCGTGTTCCCCGGGAAGCTCCATGTCCTTTGGGAATTGCCGTGCACCCTGTGGGGATGCAGAGCCCCCCGGTGCCCGGCCCAGCAGAGCAGCTGTGCTGGGGCTCCTCAGCCTCCCCCGAGTGTCGCTGGTTCTGGCCGTGGCACAGGAGAGCTCCGTGGGCTGTGGCAGTGCTGCTGCCCCGTGGGCTGTGGCAGTGCTGCTGCCCCGTGGGCTGTGGCTGTGCTGCTGCGGTGGGGAGGGTAGGGGCGGCTTTGGGGTGGACAGAGGGAAGGACCACGGGGAGGGAGTGTGCTGTGGCCGTGGATTTGTGAGCTCTAAGTGAGGGAAATGGACACATTTACCCCACTGCAGGAATTGCCTGGCTCCTGGTCACTGAATGAACTGGGTCCCTCGGCAGCGAACTGCAGTGAAAGGTGCTTTAGCCATGTGTCACCCTGGGGAGGGGCTGGGTGCGAGTGTCACCCTGCCCTGTGCCTGGGCTGGCTGTCTCGGTGTTGCCACTCTCTTCCTTCTCCGCGCTGGGGATTTGGGAGCTCTGTGTTTCCTGGAGCCATCGTGCACAGCTGAAGGAGGCAGGATGGGGCAGAACAGGCTCGGGGGCTGTCCCGGGCACAGCCTGGCTCTCAGGGGCTGTCCTGGGCACAGGCCGGCTCTCAGGGGCTGTCCTGGGCACAGCCCGGCTCTCAGGGGCTGTCCCAGGCACAGCCCGGCTCTCAGGGGCTGTCCTGGGCACAGCCCGGCTCTCAGGGGCTGTCCCAGGGCACAGCCCGGCTCTCGGGGGCTGTCCCCAGGGCACAGCCCGGCTCTCAGGGGCTGTCCCAGGGCACAGCCCGGCTCTCAGGGGCTGTCCGGGCACAGGCCGCTCTCAGGGGCTTGTCCCAGGGCACAGCTTGGCTCTCAGGGGCTGTCCCGGGCACAGGCCGGCTCTCAGGGGCTGTCCCAGGGCACAGGCCGGCTCTCAGGGGCTGTCCCGGGCACAGGCCGGCTCTCAGGGGCTGTCCCGGGCACAGGGCCGGCTCTCAGGGGCTGTCCCGGGCACAGGCCGGCTCTCAGGGGCTGTCCCAGGGCACGGGCCGGCTCTCAGGGGCTGTCCCAGGCACAGGCAGGCTCTCAGGGGCTGTCCCGGGCCACAGCCCCGGCCTCTCAGGGGCTGTCCCAGGCACAGCCCGGCTCCTCAGGGGCTGTCCCGGGCACAGGGCCGGCTCTCAGGGGCTGTCCCCAGGGCACGGGCCGGCTCTCAGGGGCTGTCCCAGGCACAGGCGGCTCTCAGGGGCTGGTCCCGGGCACAGCCTGGCTCTCAGTCCCTCTCTCTGTTCCTCCGCAGGCTGAGCGGCAACGCCTGGCGCCTGGGGATGGCTCCGCCGCCGCCGCCCGTGCCGAGGCCCGGGTAGGAGCCGGGCCATGGCGGCCGCAGCCGGGCCAGCTGCTCCCCGCTGCCCCTCCGTAGCTCACGGCGGGCCCCCGCCGCCCCGGCGGGCCCCCATGGAGGGGCCACGCGTGTGCCCGGGACCCCGCCGCCTCATGGGCTGCTTCGGGAGGAGGCCGCGGCCCGTCGCGGGGGAGACGCCGCCGGAACCGGCGGCACCGGAGCCCGAGGAGGCGCGGGGTGGCGCTGGGCCTGGGCGAGGCGCTGGAGGAGTGCCCCCTGTGCCTGCTGCCGCAGCCCCCCGAGGCGTTCCCCCGCCCTGGGCTGCTGCTCGCACCGTCCTGCGGGCTGCCTGCAGCAGTACCTGCGCCTGGCCGTCACCGAGAGCCGCGTGCCCGCCGCCTGCCCGCACTGCCCCGCCGCCATCCCGCCCCACGACGTGCACCGGTGCTCCCCGAGCCCGCCCTCCGCGACAAGTACGAGGGAGTTCCTGCTGCGGCGGCTGCTGGTGGCGGACACCCGGCACCCGCTGGTGCCCTGCCCCGACTGCAGGTACCGCGGCCGGGCGGCCCCTCCCGCAGCAGCACCGGGTGCTCCTGTCCCGGTGAGCCCTTCCCGGGATGGGCTCCCGTCCCTTTGTCCTGCCTTGGGCTGGCTGTGCCCAGGGGAGTGCCGGCTCCGGTCTGGCTGCAGAGCCTTTGCAGCTCTGTCTGCCGGGGGCCGGTGCCCTTGGCTGTGCCAGGTACTCTGTGAGCCCCAGGGCTGCTGGGCAGGGTGGGGTCACAGCTGAGGGTGGGTCCCAGCTCTCCTGAGCCGGGGCTGTGGCTCGGCTCAGTGCAGGAGCAGGGCTGGCACGGCCTGGCCTGGCCTGGCTGTGGAGGGAGGGGAGCCCTGCTGGCCCCCAGCCCCAGCTGTGCCCTGCCGTGCCCAGCCCCTGCCTCTCTCTCCCCCACAGCTACGCTGGTCCTTGCCCATGGCTGTGCCGAGTGTCCCCGCCTCACCTGCGGCCGTGAGGGCTGTGGCACTGAGTTCTGCTACCACTGCCGGCAGCCCTGGCACCCCGAGGGCCCACTGTGCCCCACCGACCCCGGCCTGGGCACGCCCTCAGCACAGCCCGAGGACCGGCCCATGGTGAGACCCTGGGCAGGGGTGGGAGCAGCAGGGCTGGGGGTGGCGCTGCCCTGTGCCTCTGTGCCTCTGTGCCTCCTGCTGGGGGCTGCTGCAGCCAGGATCCAGAGCTCCCTCTTGCTATCACTGCCCTGTGCCACTGGGCGGGGGTGCAGAGGACCTTGGATCCCCCAGGTTCCTGTGGGATGGGGAAGGCTGAGCGGGAGAACACAGGGACAGGGACAGGCTGGCATGGATGCACAGGGACAGGGACAGGGGGTGGATGCACACAGGGATGGGGACTGCCTGGGACGGCGGGGGTGCTGCACACGCTCTGGCTGCTCCCCCATCCATTCATCTCCCCCCAGTGGAGCCGAGGATATCAAGGTCTGTCCTCGCTGCAGCGCCTTCATGAAGATCAACGATGGCAGCTGCAACCGCATTAACTGCACGGTCTGTGGCTGCTCTTCTGCTGGCTCTGCCTGCAGGAGATCTCGGACGGCACTTTCTGAGGTCAGTGCAGGGCCATAGGGCTGGGGGTCTGACAGGAGTGAGGGGTCTGGGGACGCGAACTGCTGGGGATGGGGGGGGTTTCCTGGAACAGGATGGGAGCTGGGCTGG